>CAAKHC010019631.1:52334-65608 GCA_901007825.1 Macroramphosus scolopax | reverse complement strand
GGAGAAGGCGGGTGTGCTGCTGGTACAGATCATCCAGTTGCTCTGCAAAGGAATGGTATGTTCCCCGAACCTCCTCATGCATGCACGTCCATATTGATTGCAGTCATAAACAGTTCTTTCATTACATCCTGTTTTAACGTTGAGAAAATATTCCCTTCTTTCTTACGGAAATGTAATTTTTTTTACTTCCACACTAGACTCCTAAAAAGGTTGGTGCCATGTGGACAGAAGCTGGACTGAATTGGAGTGAGTTCTTGTCCAAGGATGAGGACATCAACAAGTTTGTCACCGAACAGGTCGGTCCAGTGACTTTTCTTTATCTGTTTCCCATTTCAAAAGAATGCATCCCTCATGTTACTAACGAGTGTAACGCATTTCAGAAAGTGGAGTTCACAACAGGAGAGGAGACGGAGACGGAGAAGGAAGGCGGTAACAAGGTCCTCAGTGGAGAGGAGGTCGTCAAACAGCTCGACAGACTCCTTCACGACAAGGCCAACAACCAGCGTATCAGAGACTGGGTGGAGGTGTGTGTCGGCTTCTGGTTTTAACTTATTAAATTCGTGCTTAGTTTAGATTCTCCTTCACACTTGTCTTCTTCTTTTTTCTTCCAGGCTAACTTGGATGAACAGCAGACCGCTGCTAACCAGTTTGTACGAGCATTGATGACATCAGTGTGCCAGTCTGCCATCATATGTGAGTTTTACTAGGAGACAGAAGACGGCCTCTGATCTTTAACGGGAGCCCTTAAATATAACAATGGAATAAAACAAGTTCATCCCCTTATACGTTTAGTCTGAACATGTCTTTGTTCGTCCTTGTTTCAGGTGACAACCCATACAAGGTGGATGCACAGCAGATCGGCCAGAGAGCCAGTCTGCTGCAGAGATACCTGTGTGATGAGCTGAAAGAGCTGCAGGCGCTTTTTGCCCTGCAGGCTCTGATGGTGCACATGGAGCAGCCAGCAAGTGAGTGTCCTCTACTTCATCTCCCTTATAAAACAATACCAGGAATGTATCAGTGTTAAGTGGAGCTGTTTGTGCACATCAGTTCCATCACGTATGATGCTGTTGCTTAATTAGCTGATTGGTCTTTGACAACACCTTTATATAATAATATAAGTCGGACTGTCAGTGTTAAACCTGTCCCGTCCTTTATAACCTCTGAAGGAGCTCATGTTTTATCTCATCCTCTTGCTCTGTCCCTTGCAGACCTGCTGCGGATGTTCTTCGACACCTTGTACGATGAGGATGTTATTAAAGAGGAGGCCTTTTACAAATGGGAATCCAGCAAAGACCCAGCGGAGCAAACAGGCAAAGGTGTGGCCTTGAAATCAGTCACCGCCTTCTTCACCTGGCTCCGTGAGGCAGAGGAGGAGTCTGACAAGGACTAAAATAGTGAAAAGGAACCTGCCGCCCCCCTTTAGTAAGGTGGGGGTTTTGCAGGCTGCCGCTACGAGTCATGGACAATGTTGCCAGAGAGGTAGACTCAAATCAATCCTCAATGAGGATAAATCTTTATTGTTTTTCTTTTCTTTGAGGGATGGACTCAGAAAACAATCATTTCTCTCTACCTTCCCTCTCTTGCTTCCTCATTATTTCCCCACCTGCTTGTCACAGCAAGTGTCCTCATCTAATAAACTTGAAAACTGATTCAGCAGGATTGCTTGTTAACGAGGTGTGAAGTATCCCACATCACTACAAAACTTTTTTCTCTCACCACAATACAAACCAACAGGCTGCTTTTTTTATGGTTCTAGATGATTCTAATGCCTAACATCCTATCTGTTCTACTAGAATAATCAACAGGACGTTTGTTGTAGTGGGTTTCCTGAGCCGTGGGTATCATGCCATAATGTGTGTTAAATCCAAACAGCTCTTTTGTCTTTGTCCCTTCCTGGAGTGTGCAGCATGACTGAAGTGTGTTTCTATTAATGATACAGTGGACGAATTGTACGTTACTAACTAATCTTCAATTGATGGGTGGAGTTTTGAAAGGAAAGGTCGTCTAGTTTCTCTCCCTTTCCAACATTGGAACTTAGAGGACAGAAACATAGAGAACCGATGCTGACCTTGAATACTAGGGAGTGATCCTATGCTTCCTCTAAGCCATCTTCTCCCATCCCCAGTAGTGAACCACACTGACTGACTCTTCATCTTTACCTCTTATGTACTTAAACCTGTCGAGGACACTTAATGACCCAATCACCATTAAAACTTGAAATCTACAGAAATTGACTTGATGGAAATATATAGAATAAAAACACAGAAATTATCTGAAAGCCTTTTCTACTTTAAGTGGAAACTCATTTCAGAAGCATTCTGTAAATATATAAGAATTACAAAAAAAAACTTTTTCTTTTTTTTTTTTTCAGTTATTTTTCAGAAACGATAAATTGCTGAGGTAATGCAGTGTATCCTTTTCCAACAGAAACCACAGTTGTCCAGATGCAGAGAGGTGCTTTAGATAATCCATCGATTATTAGTTTTATTGGAATTTTGTAAATATTTTTTTTTGCTTTCATTATTTAAGAAATTATTGCTTCTTTTGCATCGGAAACTGGAAAGATGAGGTAACGGAACATTGCAAATAAAGGACTTATTAAGTTGCTGTGCAGAGTTCAAGTCTGTCTGTGTTGGATGCTTTTATAGTTCTGTATGGTTGTTTAAGGGACACACTGTTTAAAGTTATTGACCAAACTAATAATGGATAGAAGGTAGAAGAGTTATTTGACATTAATGTGCTTCTGCTACGGCAGAGAACCACAACAAATAAAATCTTTAGCAAATTTAATCACCTGAACTTTTCATATTGGACCAATGTTCGCCAAGTTAGACAGTCGTACATTCAACAATGGTCTTCATGGATGTGTCAGACTATCATTGATGATGATGATGATGATGATGATACAGAAGAGGAAGAAAAACTTTCCTCAGAAGTCAGAGGTTGTTTACAGCAGCACCAGTCTTCTTCCATATGATGCAACAAAAAGACAGAAAAATAGAGAAATACACCACTAGACATAATAATAGAATCACATTTTGGATTTTCCTTCACCGAGGATGAGGATGAGGAGGGCAAGAGGACTCCAGACAGCTCGCTGGTGTTTACTCCATGGATACCGCGTCGGGAGAGACACAAACACAAACACACTAAAAGTGGGGTCTTGTTTCATGTCACAACCCAGTTTGAACCAGTTCACACTCGCCCCTTCTTCCAACTCCATATACATCCTATATAAACGGTTTTCCTGCTGTCAGGCTGCTCGTGTTCCTGCTGCCTGTTGAATGTGTTTACAGCAGCACTGCGTGAGTTGAAATCTTAAAGATCAGCATTGAAAACCGATCCGCAGAGCTGTGGAGGACTGCAGCTGCAGGTTACTGTATCTTGATCTTGGCTGCATGCGGAGGGGGGGTGAAGAAGAAGAGGAGGGAGGAGGTGGGATGTGACATCGCCTTTTTTTTTTTTTCTCTCCTGCGTTGATGACGCTCGCCATCGGGAGACGTTTGGACAGCCCATGTAACCCATATAACCGAGCAATAAATGGTGCGCCTGAGCTGAGAGCTGATGCCGGAGTTGAGAAGATGCTCCCGGCGACTGTGTGACATTAATGCTCCACTGCAAACCGGCAGCGGGGAGGACGAGCCGCGCGGTGTAATCTGTTGATCGGATTGAAGACTCCTCCTAAGCGCATTATCATGAGCCGCCGCGGTCCAATTTACAGGTAGGTACCGATCACACAAGCATGGCTGGGGGTGGAAAGGGAAGGGTGGATGCAGGTATTAGGATGCAATGGAGACTCCAGCATGTTGCCAGGAAACCCACTGCCGCATCCTTTGCCTGTTGTGCGTTATTTACCCCCAACACTTGCAGGCTACAGGCCTGCACCCAACAGTGGCGGGGTGATGTGTTATTCATCCGTCATTGTGTCGCTTCTTGTTGCTCGAATGCACCAGGTGCAGAAAACTCGCTGCAGCTTCCTCATCCACGCCAGATGTGTGGCTGCAGGTCCGGGCAGTCACACTGGCTTAACTTGATCCCACTTGTTGGTCCTGTAAGTCCCACCAGGCGCCCTTGGGAGGAAACATTACTCTTGCTTGTCATGCTGTTGATGTCAGGAAGGGCCGAGTCCAGTCTGCCTCTGCAGGGACTCGACGGGGTGGTTGTTATTTGGGTTAATATGGTCATTACAAGGGAGGATTTTAAAAGCAACATCACACTGGTGACATAATCATATGTATATGAGCACTGATAAAAAACAAGGAAAATATAAATTCAAACCTTACTGGTCATTTGGCCTTTTTTTTATTTTATAAAAGGTTAGAATTTAGTGAAAAAAGCTGCCATTTGGCCAAAACTCAATTTTTTTGACACGCTGAAATGTTTCATATTTGACATAACATGCATGCAGTGGAACATAACATGCATGCCTGACACTTTACACATGTGGGTTTTAAGGAAGAAGAATTATATATTCGTAAAAGTTTTGCCTTTTATTGTGAAATACTGCATAGATTACCAGTGTGTGGTTGCTCACAATGATACAAGAGTGTAACATCACTCTTTAGCAGATAGGATATTCAATCTGTGGCCGTGGATACTAAATCATTTTTTTGAGGGGACACAAACCGAAGAGCTTGAGAAGCAGTTGTCTGCAGCATGCAGGCGGTTGACACCTGCTGTTAACTGGCGTAACGTTCGGTGTAATCCACATTCAGAAGTGTTTGCGTTTCAAAATTAAAGCCATCTTTCATTAGGCGTTTTCTACGTGATTTAAGAGCCGGGTTGTCTTTGATGCCGGAACAACGAGTGTCTGGGTCTCAGTGCAGAGCGCCACATGCTCAACATGTGTTGTGTTTATCAGTGTTAAGCACGAGTGGCATCTGCAGAGCTCACAGGTGTGTTGTGTTGCTGCAGCTTCCCTCTGAGGAGTGTTTGAGTGTTACACAGGCTGCTGCAGCTGTTTGCATCTCCATCAACCTAAGCGCCCTATCTGCCTGCCTTGCCTTGCCTGCCTGACACACTTTCATTTTTGACTTCATCATAAGCCCTTCGCTTCAGTCCTCAGGAGCCAATCCTCTTAAGGATATCTGTCAAGTCATGCATGTGCCTGGAGTTCTTCTCTAAAAGACACACTCCAAATATCTCAGATGCAGAGGGCCATAAACGGCTGAGGGGCTCGGGTCCAAAATCTGTAGTCACACCTCTGTACTGCAGGCAGATTTCCCCTCCATCTATTAGGTGTAGCCATATTGGAACTGCAGTTAGTTAGTTAGTAGGCTATCACTTTTAATAGGGATCAGCAGCTTTAGGGTGAGCAGGGCTGGCTGGAGCTGCTTACACGCCATATGTTTGCCTGGCCGCATGGAGACAGTCAGTTCTGCCCTCACCTCCCTCAACCCCAGCCTTTCTAATCATTTTCACTGGCGTCCCCATGTGCGCAGGAAATGTAGGGCACGGTTGTTTGCGTCTCTGCGCGGTGGTTTAACCAGTAAAGCCAAAGCAGAGAGTTGTGAGTAGTGTTGGTTTGCTGCGCTGGTTCACCATCTCTGCATGTCCACGATGAGGCTGAGATCCAGGAGCAGAGAACGCAGGGACAGACAGAAACAGCACGAGGTATGATAGCCCTTTTTGAACTTAGATTCGTTTGGGGAGGAATCATTTATTTTGACAATGTGATAACAGCAACATGTTCATCATGTGTATTTTATCAGATCAAAGATGACATTTACCAGCTGACCACAAGTTAGACAAACAGAGATTTGGTGCTGCTTTCATCCACTGACACAGAAATTCTCTCTTGCAGGTGAAATTTGAGGAGGGTGAAATGATTCCAAAGTCAGGAAAATCTCCAGCAGACTCCAGGAAAAGTGTCGGCATCCATGAGTTTGCTGCGCTTGCCAGATCGTCCTTAAATGGTACTAACCTCTTATTCAGTTTTAATAGTGTGATTAAACGTGTTCAATTTCAGCTTCAGACAACCACCTCTCTGTGTCCAGGTATCTCTCAGGCAGTGAGGGACCATGTGACGAAGCCCACCTCCCTGGCTCAGGGCCGGGTCGCCCACCTCATAGAGTGGAAAGGTTGGCCCAAACCTGCCGATCCGCCGCCAGCTGCCCACTCCCACTTTAGCTCGTACTGCCATCTGACTGAAGGAGAGAAGGAGGCACGGTTTGCTGCAGGTATTCATTACTGTGACCTTCACTGTCCGTCACACAGCAAAGTTTTTACAGTCGAGTGTTCTGTCCAAGCTGCGCTATTCAAGTATAGTTTAAGTAGCTGCTATCTTCTGAATGCCACTTGTGTGTTTGTGTGGGCACGTGCATCCTCTTACTTAGCACGGTTTAACTCCGGCATCAACCTTTTCTGGCTCCCACCTTCTGTCATGCGCCTAATCCCCTAAACCTCCTGTATGTCAGTGGTCCGCTCCGCCCACTGCGTCGTCTCCTGGGCAATGGCTTGTCTTGGCAGCAGATGGTGGCCTATTAGACACTCACTGCCCACCAGTGGAACAACAGCTCCTGTTGTTTTGCTGTGACTCACCCTCTCTGGCACCGGTGACATTGGTGAGAGGCAGAGAGAAAATGAGACAGACATGGAGGGAAGTAGGCTGCACTTTGAGTGTACATGATGCAGAGTGTCTGAATCTCCTGTACCTCGATCTGTAATATCCACCAACAACAACTTAGCTCCCCCTGCTTTGGAGATAAAGTGGAAATAATTACGTTGGTGGATTTGGTATTTTTTTTTTTTATTAATCTGAAGCAACAAAAATCCTTTCAATTTTCTGCTCTCGCCTTCTTAAATGAATTAATTAGTTGCTTTCCAATTTGCTTTTCATCCTACGCTTGTCCAAATATTGCTTCTCAAACTTCTCACAATCGTTTCAGGTGATTATAAAGTAATAAAAACGTATTTAGGAAAAAGGGGACGTTATATTCCATTTCTGCCAATAGCCTGTCCTAAATTCTACAGATACCTTTACTCAGTGGTTGCCAACATAGAGGTCAAGACCCTACAAGGGGCCCCAGGACAGTTCTGAGGGGTCCAATAGTTTTTTTTTTAAACTGGAATTAAGCACATGTGGAGGGTGGAGGTCTGTAATGATGGTAATTGTGACCTGGGTAGCAAATTGTTGGTAGCAAATTTATTGTCCATTTTACTCTTAATGGAACCAAAATCCACAAAATGAACATCTTGTTGTATTGAAGTACACTGAAAATTAGCAATTGGGACCAAAAACTCACTAGGAAACTGTCCACTAAGGTAATAAATCAATCGTTGTAGACTTCTGTATGATCAGAGATATGTTTGGAGTTGCCCCCTGCTGGCCATTTGAAAGAATGGAACGTTTAAGGTTGTTGTGCCCTGCTTCACTTGTCGTCTTCACCTTTCTTTTATACAGACTATGTAAAAACAATCCTTCTTTTGTTGAACCTGTCACAGCTGGCCGACATAAACACCAGGTGATGAAGATACTTCTTCAGTTTAAGTGCAAAACCGCATTGTTAATTCATTTGATGTTTTCTCCTGCCAGGTGTTGCTGAGCAGTTTAACATCGCTGAGGCCAAACTGCGTGCCTGGGCTTCGATGGAGGATGAAGATGAGGACAACTCTAACGACGAAGACTCCCACATTAATGGACAGACTCAAACTGTCTCCAGTCAGAGCTCAGGTATCAACATATAACCCCAGGTTTTTTTATTCCATCTCATTTGACTCATTTTCATTCCTGCATAATCACTGAAAAAAACGTCTCATCTTCCCCCCATCATTCATCCATCCTCAGGTGTTCTGACTCTTTGCTCCTCTCTCAGAAGCCACCATGTCCACTTCTATTTCCGGAGCTCCATGCCAGCCTGAGGTCGACGGAGGCGAGCCCCTGCCCTCCGACAGTCCCCTCAGCTCCAGTAGCAGCAGCGTCGGCCAGCTGCTCTGTGGTCCGCCCGGGTCTCACACTGACCCTCATTCACCGCAGACCATCTCACCCACTTTACCAAGCAGCCGCATGAGTCCGTTCCTGGAGAATGAGGAAGAGGACGAGAGGCTGGAAGGTCCGGTGGAGCAGCTTGATCCTCTGCAGGAGGAGCACAGTGAGATTTGTGTCCTCCACAAGCCGGAGTGGAGGCCTCGGGGAAGAAGCAGCAGGTTCGACTCTTGCTACTCCACCTCTCACTCCGAGTCTCCCGGAGAGGAAGATGAGGAGGACGAGGAGGAGGAAGGCAGTGTGTTTCATGAGGTTCGGGTATGGCCCTGCAGCCAGAGAAGCTTCTTCTCTGACCGGGCTTCCTCTGGAGTGGCATCCTTCGACGAGGAGGAGGAAAGGGATGAAGAAGAAGAGAAGGAGGAAGAGAAAGAGTATTTGATGTGATGTGTTCTCCATCTTTGTCTCTTTGAGTCCATATTGATTCTGGATGTGACATAACCTATTCTGCTTTCCCTGTAAACCTTTCTCCTCCTCTTCTCCTCCTTTCCTTTGGATCGTCTCTCCTCCACTCACTGCCTTCTGTCTCTCAGTCTCCCGTCCTTACATGTACCGATCTCTCACCACCGTCTGTCACTGCTGTAAACAGTATATATATATCAGAGAGTTCTACCAGAATGTAAAGCTGTTGTTCAAACTGCGTTTTGTACATTTTTTGTGAAGAGTCATGTGTTGCAATTGCATTGTTTTTCTATGGATATTTGTAGTGTTGTTATATATTCTGGGTCATGCTGTGTCATGTGGATCGGGCTGTTTGATACTGAGTGTCTGAATGTCCTGCATATATAAAAAAAAAAGGATTTTTTTTTTTTAAAAAAAAAGCACCGTTCGCTTCTTCTTTTATCCATAAAACACATCAGGAAGAACGACAATTCTCTCAAATTCTCTTTTAAAGGCGTTTTTCTTTAAACCTAAATCATTCACTCATGTACAAAAACATGTTCATGGTCTCTGAAAAATAACGATGGCTGTTGATTTCAAATGCATATATCTCCTATGTACACAGCATGTACATACATTTCATCCGTGTGTGTTTTTATATGTACAAAGCATATACAGACCAGTGCCATATAAAGGGAGATACTACAGACTTATTGCTTAACTAGATACGCTGCAAATTAGCTTATACACACACTCTACATTTGACTCCAGAAGATATCTTATATGGCGAGCACTACTTCACATTCTATATTCAAACAAAAGTCGATAAATCGTCGCACGACTGTTTACAGACAAAAAAAAATGAGTCTAAGTAGGTGTGCTGTGTGAGATCACGTAAGATTGAAACATGGCTCGAAAACTTTTGCATGAAGCTAAAGTACCTTCATTTGATATTTGACTCAACAAGGACACACTTTTTGCTCTACAACAGTTTTTGGACGTGTGGGTATCACTGTGCTTCGTACGGTAGTTACATTGGTCAAACATTGCATTAAAGGCCAGGCTGGATTACATATTCCCCCGTCATAAAGACACGCGTCACATATCACGGTGTAAATATCTACAGGCCACATACATGTGTGCATATACGTGTGTGTGTGTCTGTGTGCTTTGTACAGTCGGACCAGGATCGTCCGCCCTCTCTGAGCTCGAGTCGTGGTGCTTTTCTCATGCTAGAAACGTCTCACACACAGTGAACTCCCACCTCGGGTGATATACAGGCGGTTCATACGTGAAATACGCTCTCAAACAGGAGACTGAAGAGTTGCCCTTATTGTATCAGCCACTACTGGGCTACATGTGCAGTACAGATTATATTCATGGTATTTACAATGTGCTTCAGAATTTAAAGCCCTGTAGTGGTACTACTAAGCTTGGTGGACCTTTGGAAGCTGCCTTTAACCATCCGTATTTATGGTAGATCCCAGCTGATTGTGGATTTGAGGGGCTTATTTGGACACTGGTATTTGGTAGTAAAATAAAAAGAAATCCTGCTAGTGATATTTTGAGACATGGCAGAGTGCGGTCAACAATGTACAAAATAATAATGGCATTTTACAGCATTATTACTGTAAGTATATTGCATATTAGGCGACGCATGAACCAACACCACTATATATCATAATGGCCATTAACTTTGACCCTCTCATATATATATTACCCCAGAGCCAGTGATTAGGTAGTTGTAGTATTTCTTTGTTCTGTGCTTTCTTCTCTCCCCTTTATTACCTCCCCTGTTTTTTGCATGTGACTTATCTGGAGTCGTTCGTCCGGGATGTCAGGATCAGGTTGGCGTGAGATACTCAAACGGTGCTTGAAAGTCCAGATCGGATTTGAGCGAGATGGGAAAACGTGTCAGAAAGTCTCTCCCACACAAGCAAACACATGCAGAAGAAGGGCCGGTGAAACGCCACATCACCGTTATTAAAGAAAATATCACTAAAAGCTCAAAACCAACAATGAATCAATTCTACTCACGAGTATTTGTCTGATATATCTTATTCTGACCTTTGGTGCCTAAAGAAAACATTGATACATCTCAATGAGCCACTTGGTTCATTGAGTAATATTGTGAATATTATATATCACACCTACACAATCCTGCAAACTAGTGCACCAAATGTGGGCTGAAGATAGTCCTCAATAAATGCACCACTTGCTCTCGTTTGAGTAGCATTTACTACAAACAGTATTTTTTTGGAGGAGAAGGTCTAAACCTTTTTTTTTTTTTAAGAAAAAAGAAAGATGGTATTTGATGCAAACAGGGAGGGTAGGGAGGCCTGACAGTACTGAGAGATGGACTTTGAGCATTGGTACCCTTCAAACGAGGTGTATGTCAGGTGGTCAAAGAGTTTATGAAAGCCCCTGGGAGGCTGCTTCCAAAAATTGCGTTTTAACTTTCCAAAACCTTCTATCACCTCAGAGATGGGTGTGGAGATGAGACATGACGCAGGGTTTGAACTTCCATCCAAGTCTCTCTGTTTTCAGTCTTCAACATCTATTTCTGTCTCTTTTCGTGTTTACAACTGAGAGCAACAACACTGATGCCTTTAAAGCGAGACTGTACCGGTGGTCAGTAACTTCTCTCCTCCTTTAAAAAGGTGCATTCAGAACTCTGACAATAAGCTCGTGCTGGTCCACGCCGTCTCATAATACCACTTTGTACCTCCAGAGGTGATAATGTCACTGTAGCGTGAAGGAGCAGTGGCTCTACACCGAGCTCCTTCTGGATGACTGTGCTGCCGATATTCAGTGAAGCAGCCAAGCCGTCCTATCGGGGGAAACTAATATTGTCCGCCTGTATTTGTAATTTAATTATTTATGTCACCACCCAAAGCTCGTAATCGTAGTGGAGGATCGGAACATTAATCGACTGGTAACCATAGAGCTTCGTCTTCACCGCACCACACCTGTGCTGCACCCAAATTAATGACACTTGATACTGCACCGATCGACCTGCTTACCTTCACTCCATCGCTTATAAAAGGTAGGTTATTACATAACATTACTGACAGTGTTAATATATTGCTAAATTCATTTTCCATGTTCCCACAGCAGCATTCTGGTCGTATGCTAGTTTGGAGGGTCGAGAATGAGACTTTAGCTTGTTTTGAAAGTTACAAATTGCACCTTTAAATGTGGCCATTTAACACAGCCGTTATACACGAATTCCATAGGTGGACTCAAGTCCCACATAGGATTAATTTAGACTTGACAAAAATCATTAAAGACTTACAACTCAAGTTAGCGTTAGTTAACGAGCTAGCATTTAGCTTAGTAGTTGTAACGTTAAGTTTAACCCTGTCCCCAACTTTGTGGTTTTGAAATGGAATTGTGTTTGTGAAGAAAACAATTAGGACTTGTTAAGGACTCGAAACCGGAAGTTTCAGACCTGTGATTTGTTAAAGATTAGCTGGGGACATTTCTAGCAGAACAATGTGTTTGGTCCCACATCTGCTATCTTGCTAATATATATATTTGAGTGACACTTAGTATGAACAGGTTTGTTTGAATCACACTGAACCATTAACTCATTGTTGGTTTTGATATTCTGATGGAATTTGTCGATATTAATGAAAACAAACTAACGCCAGAACCATCATTTAAACCAACAATTCAACAGTTTGAAAACGCAACACTAACTTGTCACATCTACTCATGCTAACTCACTCACGCCACAGCAGCGTTAAAAACACAGGTATCAAGGCTGGACTTGAGATGATGAGTGACCTCTACAAATGTAAGAAACGTCAACATTCAGGAGGTTACGGACCCTCTGATCATTCTGACTGATCTTCAGTGTGGTCCGGGCTACCCGCTCCCTCAGGTTCTGATTGGTCCTTCTTCGGGGACGGACTCCCCTGGTCCTGCTCTATTGCCTCCGGATCCGGAGTGTGGCTGGGCGGGTCATAGTCACAGGCCAGTTCTGACTCCTCGGTGTGGGAGGGGCTGAGGTCAAAAGTAAATTCCGATTGGTCCTCAGTGAACGAGGGGCTTTCTTGGAGCACCAGATCCGACAACGGATTTGTGATGTCACTGGGGCTGGTTTCAAACTGTAAATTCGACTGGTCCGTGAAGTTGACAGGTATCTCTTTGTATGAAACCTCTGGCTGTTCCTCCACGTCGGGAGGGTTGGGTTCCCGTGGTAACGACAGTCCCCTGTGGCGGATGCACAGCTTGTGGAGTTCTGTTACCTCGGACACACTTGTGGTGTTTCCGCTGTCTCGAAAACTGGCCAAAGGAGGGCGTACCTTCACTCCCGTCACCGTCACGGAGCCCTCGATGGCCTTACGCAGCTGGAGATACAGGACCAGGAGCCGGCATGAAAGAAGAAGGAAAGCGGAGCAGTTTGAAGTGAAAGTGAAACATAAACAGGAGAGAATATGAGCATTAACGATGCCAACAATCCCATGCGCACCTCTTTGAGAGAGACAACTCCAACCAGACGCCCCATGCTGGTCACATAAGCGTGATCAAGACCGAGCAGAGAGAAGATGGTGTGAGTCTGTGGAGGAGAGGAAGATTGTTGTCACAATAATACACTTAAACACAACTAATCACAATGGTGAGGATGTTCATTTCAACCTTATGCAGGGATGTTTGCTCCACCAGCTGGAAGGGCGCCGGGTCGATCTTGCAGTTCTTGAAATCCACCGGCTCGTCGAGCTGCTGCTCCTCCCACTCTGCTATCTGGGAAGAGATGTGGGACAGTCGGGAATCAGTGACTGGGACTTGTAAAACTCGTTTTTGATGTTTTCCGGTTCTGCTCTGTAATTTCTGAGGTTCTCACCTCTGTTGGGGCCATACAATCTTCTACTTCAGGAGAGTCCTGAAAAGACAAAACTTAGTTAGG
>CAAKHC010019631.1:11317-33224 GCA_901007825.1 Macroramphosus scolopax | reverse complement strand
GGACGAGCGAGTCATCGGCAGCCACCGTGGTGACGTTGATAGACTGAGACACCTGTCAATCAATCACACCCCTGCAAGTAACTAAATATGATTAATCTTTGGATGCACAGAGGATATTTGATTCTTCTGTTAGACATCATTTAGACCAGGGGTCTTCAACCTTTTTAGCCCAGGGACCCCTTGGATGAGAGAAAAACAGAGCAGGGACCCCCACTTGAAATTCCCCCCCCCCCTTTTTTTTTTTTTAAAATATAAGCCTATAATAACTTTTAAATGTATTTTATTCGGCTTATTTCACTGTATTAACCAATTTCTGACTGGGTAGACTAAATAGATTTCGTCAAAAGTATATTATTATTGCATGTTAATGCCATGTTCTTAATCATCTCAGTCAAATAATAATAATTAAAAAAAATTAAACTCACATATTATTTTGGTTAAAATTGCCTTTATTTTATTTTTAAGTTGGCGGACCCCCAGCAGTACCTCCGCGGACCCCCTGGGGGTCGCGGACCCCTGGTTGAAGACCACTGATTTAGACAAAAGCCCAAGTTCATATGTTAAATGATCACACAGCTCTCTCAAGTCTATCAGCTGTCGTGTGGACTGACTGTTCCGCTTTACTTTCAAAACATAAACACCAGGTTGGAGGTAACGAATCCATTTGCCAAAACACCAACAACAGCATCTTTGGATGATTTGGAATGAAAAAGGCTGGTACAGCAGAGAGGTTCACAGTTGTTCGTTCACCTCTTAAAGCCCCGATCTTCTCGAGCTAAAGATCCCTAGCAGTGTTGAAATTATCTACTTAAAGCTGAAGTCCTTGGAGAGTTGAACTGCTTGCATTATATATGTTGTTTTGCCATTTCTCATTTCCCAAATCTAAAAATAGCACAATCCAGAAATAAGTGGAATTTCGAAAAACAATCTGCTGCAATTAAGTTGCCAATTCATTAACGATATCACAATTAATATCAAGTTAGAAGCAACATTACATACAGTAAACTGTGACAGATATACTGTATCTCTATCATCCACTCAGCTGTTTTTCATCCCTCCAGCTACTCCACTGCATTTAAATCCAGTGATGTTTGCAGCACAGATTCACCCAACAGACCAGAACTTCCTACTAACAAGGACAAACTGTCACATGTCCACCAACTTTCTGTTGTGTCATCCACTTAACGGCTACATCACTCTCTTTGCCAAGTTTTTTTTTATTCCGACCATGTGCGAGCCTCGCACAACAGATGAGATAAAAGTTCTTTATTATTCAGCAATTCCCGAAGGGGCTGCGAGATAATTTATTCTTTGCGCGGAGCCTGCAAGGACAAATATTTGACATTCCGACGATGAAGGCTTGAACATCTAAAACTCTCGTCCTTGTGTGACCTCTTGTATCAATATCCATAAAATTATTTTAATCCTCTTTTTTTGTGTGTTGTGCGAGAGAGACATCCCGTCGCCGCAGAGGCACCACGTAACGTTGTGGCAGTGTGATTACTTATGTGTGCTGAGTGTGTATTGACGAGAGCGGGGGGAATAACAGGGGAACTAATCTGGGCCCTCTAGACTCCGGGGACGAGATTGAAAATTGAATTAGGGGAGGAGTGACAAATTTGACTCATCCCGCTGTCAACATTTGCGCTAATACAGGTAGCGGAGGCTGCTTTTAGAGTAGTTACCTAAGATTCATGGCTAACATAAAGGCACTGAAGTAAACACGGACAACCTTGTTGCCGTGCAGCAGACCTGCGCATCTGTGTGACGAGCGCACGTACACCAACACACACTCCTATCATATTAATGGGGAGTACAAAGGATGGAGGAGGGAGGGCTGTCAAGGGGACTGAAGGATCAAGCTGAGAGAATGACATCTTGTCAGGAAAGATGTGTGTGTGTGTGTGTGGGGGGGGGGGGGCTGTGTTGCTTGCGCAATCCGAATATAGCATTTGCAACAGGTTACAATAAAATACAGGAAAAGACAGCAGCTGTGGGGGTTGAAATACACAAGCAGTTCGGTCTGCAGGCTCTGCAGTGGTCTGTTCCGTGGTGTTAAGGTGCTACGTGGAAGTGGCAGGACCCGAAACGGTCTTAAGCCAGCCTCTGTGTGCGAGGAAAGGACAGAATGCTGACTACGAGGGAATAAGACCCCCCAGAAGAGACAGCACTTTTATCTCTGTGTGCATGGGAAGAAAGACAAAGAGGGAGAGAAAGAAGCCGAGGCACAAGATGGAGATACTGCATATGCTTGCTCAGTTTTTTAAAACAACCGAGTTTCTTTTATACAAGCACACATTTAATAGGCTACACAAAGAGAGATATTGTAACAGTCTTTAATGACAAAAGCCACGAAATCCTTTAAAGCGACGGAACTAAACTGCAAACAGCACGCTTCCTATTTACAGACCCAACTGGTCTGTGACATTTTGCACCGAAACAAAACAAAGGAGAAGGCAACAGATCTCACACTGGTGAGTCCAGTTTCCTGCGGACAGAGTGAACGCTCACTGCTGTGCAGGAGACAATCTGTGTGTCTTCAATCCTGTCCGTCCTGTACTGTAATGTATACACTCGAGAACGTAGCGCACATGATTCAGGGCCACGTATCGTATGCTCCTTCCCCTGTGGCTGTGCTGTATCTACCGTCAATGCACGACGTTTGTCTGCTGATAATCTGGATCAACGTAAGGCCGTCTTCTCTTATCCTGCAGAGCTATAAGGTGCATATTTTATATAAACATTGTGCAAGAGTGGAGCTTTAAATTTAAATCAACCCGAGACATAGAGAAAGAGATAAGGGATGAGCAGGAGAGAGACAAGGATCTTTTCGATTGCTGCACTATATTGACAGTCAAGCATAAACACAAACATACACATGCATACATTCATAAGCACTGACAGTATGTGTCCTGTATATCATTTCAGTGGTGCTGCAGTGCCGTGTTGCAGGGGGAGGCTGAGTGCGTGTGTTTGCTTGGGGGATGGCGGCAATTCCTCTTCAGGTGGATCATGACTTTTATCCCTGCAGCCGCCAAATCTTCAACCTCCTGCTGCTGGAAGGACATGAGCATGCTGTCTCTAACATCTGCTCTGATGGACACTTACCAAACGCTCGCGTTGCGTGTGAAAGCTGGACACCGATGATACAGCGCGTACCCGAAAATATCTACAAAAATGCACACGTGAAACCTATGGTGCAAACTTGCCCACACTTCTGAAAGAAAATCACACGCGCACACCCTCTGCAACACATCCAGACCTCCCACATCTCTGAAAAAAAGGCTTCTGAAATGGCTTCAGATGGCAGGCTGCAACACTTTGACACCAAGCCACCGCAACAGCCTGTCTCCCTCTTCTTCCTCGTCTCTGACCTGCCTCTCGTGCACTTTTCCTGCCCCATCCCATGAGATTCCAGAGACGCACTGCCTACGGTCCCAGCATGCGATGCACCTGACAGCAGCTGTTGGAAGCCAGTGACCCGCGCACCCGGCCCAGGTTATCATTAACCGCCAAGATCTCTCCTGCAACTCCACACAGGTCCCAGCACATAACAGATGCCGCCTAAAACAAGATCTGAGATTACCAAGATGACAACAGAAGCTTCTTTGTTCATGAAGGTCTGAGGGTGGTATAAATAGCTCACATACTTTGTTCTGTATTTTACTATTCCCTTTGGATAATGAGTTCACAAAGGTTGTTTGAGATTGTGAAATGCTTTCTAATGAATTTCCAAGAAGTCTGTTGGGTGCAATGGCTGATAATACAGCATTAATTCCACAGTACACAAGTGAATGAAACTAATTTACATATCAGATCGTTGGGTTGCTTTGCACATAACAACATTAGATCACGTCCATCTCACAATGTAGGAGTATAAATTATTCAATCGTTAGCTTATTTGCATGATAAGCTAATATGACACCCACCCAGGATCTTAGTAGGATGTCAAAGTAAAATTGACTGCAATATTTCTGCACCAACAGTAGCCACAATTATTTTGGTTTTGTTATGGAGACTATAAAAGGGCTATTGCAAAAAATGTATAAACACTGGAGGGAAATGGTATTTTTGGTACAGTCGCTACATAAGGAGATGACATTTCTGTGCTGCTTCCTGCTGGGGGATTTTATCAGATAGATCTCTATTTTTTTTCCTCTATCTGCTCCGTGTCATCAGCTCCGTCCTGCTGCAGTGCTTCCGTGCTTGAAAAATTCAAGGACTGGAATGTTCATGAACGTGAATGACAATCCTGCCAGCCGTACTGATGGCAAACAATAAAAACACACGGGGCGATTTGTCAACATCAGAATCCAATTTTAGACTGCTGTTACAGCTGCAAGAAACTTGCAGCCTCCAGTGTGTGCATTCGCTTATCTGATTGAACTACTCTACGAGGACGTGTCATTCAGTTTTTCCGAGAGGATGCTTTGTTTCACCTCGGGGAGAGTATTTGATGAATAGCGCTGTCACTTTGTACTTAAAAACTATCAGGACACAAGATGCACAAGCACTTCCATGTGCAACAACACACACGCTTCTATTTTTGGGTAATGGACTGGGATGCAGGGAGAGACATTGATCAGACTGTTGTGGTTAGAGGAGAGGGAGGGGACAGACAGCACGTTCCCATCCTCGGAGACTCCGAATGCCATTTTACATTACTATTGATCGGCACACCGAGGCGAGCAGCACGGCATCGATCTTCACACCAATAAGAGCAGACACCTCCGTACGCCTTGGGGCAACAACAGCTGGATTAAAGCGGACTGAGCAACAGATCTCGCATCCTGCGCAAAATCAGGAATAGAAAAAGGGAAAGAAAAGACAGGTGAAGCAAGGAAGAAAGACTAAAAAAAACAAGCCACCCACATACAATTCAGTTTGAGAGGACTCTTTCATCCAGTGGTTTGCCCGACTGCCTGTCAGTCTGTCTGTGTCTCTATAGATATCCCCATGCGCAGCACTCCAGGGTATCACTGTCAGTCCTGCTATTACATGAGTGGGGGAAAAACTGGTGCATGAGGCAATTAATATTCAGAAACACTCCACTTTTAGTTCATAAAGGGAAGGGGCAGCTCTGGCAAACAGGGACGGCTGAGGGGAGGATGACAGAGGGCTGGATGAGAGGGCAGGACCTTCAGGAGAGATGGAGGGAGGCACATGATGGGAGCGATAGACGTTAAAGCAGAGTCACTCTCTTACATTTCAATGATACTCACATCTCAGTAATGGCCAATCGAGCCGTGCATTAAGTGATCAGACATAACCCTGCATGCATTTCTTGAAGATGAGCACACTCATCTGACATGGTTAAATCTAATTTGATGTGAAGTCATTATGAAGGTGGGCACTGGCAGCAGTGATGCAACACCTGTGGACCAGGGTGGACTGAGTGAATGAATGGATGAATACCACTACAACTGAAGGAAATAAGACCAGTGACTGTATAGGAATATTTCCTGAAGGCTGCACACTATCTCCTCTGCGGGATAAGGGCGAGCGACCAGCAGCTGTGTCTCCTCCTCTGACTAACCGTTAAAGCGCTGCTTCCCACACATGACTGGAAACATCATCTATGACCTCATCCCAAACTCACCAAAGTTTGCTGATATTGAAGCGTCCGGTTTTCGGCCTTGTCCTTCACCATTGCCGCAATATCCTCGTTAAGCAAATCCGAGAGTCTCTGGAGTGCGAGCGGCCCGTTAATTAATCTGCGGGGGAAGCAGCACTCGCGCTGCCGCCGCGTGCCATCGTGTGTAACAGGTTTCTTCACGAGCCCCTCTGAATGGTGCAAAGCGCCGCCGCCGCTGCGATGTGAGCCGGAGGAGAGGAGAGCCGGCTGCCGCCTCGCAGATGCGCTGGTGCGGTGTGACTGCGAAACACCGCCCGCCCCCCCACCACCACCACCACCACCCTCCACCCCTTCATCTACCTCTCATTGTCTCTCTCCGGACTTTATAGAGTTACTGATGTTCGCGTGCCGCTGTGAGCGTGCAGGCGAAGGTGCAGGCTGACAGATGTGGACATAAATCATGATGTGTAGAACAAACCACGAACATTGTTGTTTTCCTCCGATGTATTTCTGACAAACCAGCTCCTGATTCAGTGACTTGATTAATTGAGAGTAATTATAGATGGCGAGGCTGGAAAAGGCTGCAACAAAAACAGTCAAAACATTTCCTGCCATTTTACAATATTAATTAAATGATAAACTTGTATTGATTGATGTACTGATTAATTTTAACAAGCATGTCTAAATGAGTATTTTGTTTTCATTTTTTCTTTTGTTTCGTCTTCCTGAATGAATTAAGGATTACCATTCATAAAATTACGATTGGTGAGTGGTTACATGCCATGCATAGTATTTGTTTTTTTTATAATGTATTAGGTGATGTCCCCACAATATATTATAATTATATTATTATAACTGCCCTGCTGTGAGTAGACTTCCCTTCAAAATAACAGATCAATTAACTCGATTTTGAATTTAGATAAAGGAAAAACTCCCTATTAAGAGGGAGAAACTTTCAGGGTGGAGCGGCCATCTGCCTCGACCAGTTAGGTTGAGAGGACAACTGTGTGTTTATATCCTGTCACAAAGATTGCAAAGATTTTTAGGAAATTGGTTTTGTTTTTGCTTTTGAAATGATTTTGGTCTAAAAATCCTACTACATTTATGTAAAAGAAGTTGAGTACATGACAAGAAAAAGAGGCAAAGGACTGATCAAGACTGACCTGATAGTAAAACAACATCAAGCTTTTCATAACAGAGGGCTCATGGAAAGCTCTGATGAGCACGTAAAGTACTGAATCATATGCTATAGCCTTCATAAAGAATATCTTTTGGAAGAATGATGACCATCCCAAAGGTTGCAGGGACTCTATGCCAAGTCTGTTCTGGCAGCTCTTCGTGGTCCCGACACCTTACATGGGCACTTTATGTTGTTTCTTTCCTTTGTTCCTCAGAAGTCTGTGTTCATGAAAGTAACTTTACAACCAACAGTTAAGTCCTTGATCTTATGTTAACACGCTGAAATGGAAGCGGAAATCACTCCTAGTGATCAAAGTGATTGTAACTGCTCCAGTATTGAGTGAGAACAATATGTGATAACTGCACCGTATCATACAAAAGGGCTCAAGTTGAAAAGTATTGGAATTATTCATTAAAATGTTTAACATTCGTATGTTGATGCAATCTGGACTTAAGCACTGAAGCAGTAAGCTCTCTGTACTTGGACGAGGAATTTAATTGATTTGTGAATGGGCAACTTTTAGATTGTAAGACACCTGAGAAGAGAACATCAACGTTTAATGCTAACATGAAAATCAGTGTCGTGTGCTAAAGCAATCACTATTTTTCACCTTCAAAACACAAAATGGGGTTCAATTTTTTAAGAATTAACATGCATTGAGGCTTTTCTGGAGTCTGGACCTCGCTGAGACATTTCTGCTGACTTTACCTTTATAGTGTCACACTGTCATATTCAAATGTATTTCACTGCTCAGGCTCCTACTGGCTGCAAAATAGCCCCAAAATCATATTGTACAGTTGAGTGCCTTCCTCATGTGCACCACAACAATCCCTGGCTGCTTGATCATTGCTCCTCTCATTAGCCATACAAATGAATAGACTGTTTTTGCACACGCACATCTTGCACAAGAGGGATCTTGTATTTAACACTAATAGCTCACACACGAAGGCTTGTTGCGCTACCAGAACATTTCCTTTTCTCAGATGATACACGTGTATTATAATGCTGTGAGCTTCTCTCTCTCTGGGCTCTCACGAAAAGGCTTTCCAGAGGTGCTACTCACTGCCAGTTAAATCTATCGCACCGAAAGATGTGGCGCCATGTGAGAATCACACCTGAAAGACCACCACTGTTCCAATGATTCACCGCTGCCTGGAGCCAAACGTTCTTCATGTTTGCGAGCATGTCCGCTGAAAATCGGAATTTTCAAGTCATTGGGAACGTTCTCAAAAAACAAAGCAGCGGGAAACCAGGAACCAAAGCTTTAAATTGATGGCATCACATTAAACAATTTAACTGGTCACAGGCCAGTCACCATATAAACCTCTCTGATCCTTTAAAGGTTATAAGAGAAAAAAACAACCCTCAAAGCCTCTGAGTGGATGATAGATAAAACAGTCCTGCCTAAACCAGTTCAAAGTGATGGACCACAGGTACCAGAATGAACCAGGGCCCCAGGGACCATTGAATGATGGGATGGATTTCACAGAAAATACTTCTCATTTACATACCCTGTCACTCACAAAGTAAATTTAAATCTAATTATGAATGCACTTCATGTTCTGAGGCATATGGACTTGAAACGTGTCTGTTCACTGAGGGTAAAAGAGCCACCGGCTATGTTTTATCAGGGAGCTGGCAGCCACACACAGGCAGAGGTACTGTGGCCCCGACAGCAAAGGAACTGGGTGCTCTGCAGCCCCGAGCGCCAGCACACTGACCCACATCTCAACATCTCCACAGGTTTTCTTTAGAAATATACCATCCATCTCTGCATCCAGGGCAGTTTGGTACAAGCATGCGATAGGAAAAACGCTGTTTGTGCCTTTGAGAGTCAAGTTAGAGATCCCAAAGTCCACATGATGGGAAAACAAGATGTGATCTTCGAAGAAATCTTCCGTTCAGGGTGATTGCAGTGAACAGAAGGCTTATTTTAATGGATTAAATCAACCCACGCCAAGTTATTATAACATTTAGGGAGGCCATTAAGAATAAATCCAGATAAGCTCGCTCCTTTTATTTTTAAGCATTTTTCATTGCACATTTTCTGTCCCATTTATTTCACTGCAATTCACTTTGTATTGTTTTGAGACCTTAACGTGCAACATTACGTTCAACCACCTGTGCCCCTCTCTGCTCTTTGTTTCTCAATTGTAAGTCTCAACTGTTGGCTAGATCAAGTACAATACATTCAAGTCGTTGGGGTATAATGACAAAATGAAAGTAGAATATCAGCAAATGTACCATCATCCAATTAGACCTTGTATTGCCATTTGCCCTTGAGCGAGATGTGGACAAACTTCGGGAGACACACATGGATTTGACACTTAAATGACAGAAAGAGATAATGGGTCCGTCTTGTCAGGACAAAACATACTTACGGTGTCCCCTGGAGCTGCTCTTGTCTTTTCTCTTTTCTCCTCCTGGGGCTATGGATTCAAATCGTCAGCTGCGTCCTTCCATTGCGCGGATTGATGACTTGAATAAAGGGGCACGCAGCTACAGGTTGCAGTGCACCCTTAACCGATAACGTGATCGGGGCAGCAGGTGAGTCCTGGCGGTAACACTTCCCCTTCACTGGTGGAAGATCTCAGTGGATACCTGAGACCGGCCTGTCGCAGTTGCGCAATCCATCCAGCACCGCGCCAAAGTTGTCGATACTGCGCGTAATTACCGGTTTGCGCCTCCAGAAGAAAGCAGCAGCTGGCTGATTTTCAAGACCGGCAGCGACTCTTAACGCTACAGTCTCCTCACCGGCTCCAGCTGATGTGGGAGGGAGAACGCGGGGCACAAGGTGTCGTGTCCGTGATGCAATGCGGGTACCGTCAGTGCCATGTCCCGCAGTTTTCTCCTGTGCAGAAATTCAGGCGCTCCGGTCATTATCTTCACAGCCACGGCGCACATTCGTCTTAATTAAGGTCGGTGGGGATTGTCTGCAGAGATAGGAGGAGGCTTGAGGAGAGATAAATGGAACATGTGTTTTATGTGCTGCCTTCTCTTTCTCTCTCTCTCTGTGTGTCTTTGCTCCTGTGTGTGACCAACACGCACACACACTTTAGGGTCTAATTTTAGGCGTAATGCGTCTTATGCATGGCACTAACACACAGCTTGGGAGCAGACAGAAGAGGGAAAGGTCTCAGTCAGTGTCCAGGCTGTGCTGATGGGATGAGCACGTGTGTGTGAAATGAGGATGGATGCTGCATTCCCCATCTTTTCCCGAATCAATGCCTTCGAAAGCTGTTATACCTCCTCAAATCCATTTAATTGGAGCGACACCGCGTCTTCCAGCTGCGCCCCGAGGCAAGGACCCGATTGATGGCTGCATGTATCCGGGTGAAGACCGCATGTTGAGCGATAGTACAGATAGTAAACCCATTAAGCGATGCTGGGATGGATGATCACCTTGGCAGTGACCTCCTCTAAACGCACCACAATCCTGTCACATAAAGCAGCTTCACCAAAAACACACGTGCATTTTAATAGTTCCAGCTTGGATCTTCCACCTCAGCTTTCATGAACATAATGGTGAATAATCTGTTGTCTTTTAATATACTTAAACCAATCATCCATAATCGTAGGTGTTTGAAACCATAAAAAACAAAGTCACATAGCCTACGTGCATTATGTCGGCCGGATAAGTCACCACAAAACAGCCTACACGCCCACAAATCTTACACACACCTACACGCTGTATGTGGTGTGTGTGTGTAGCTCTGACAGCAATTTTGTGAATTATATCAACCCAAGTTGCCACATCTACCGGCCAGAATAGCCTCCAGTAGTGATGTGATCTCAGCTGTGTAAATGGAGTCTTTCACAATAATAAATCATTAACCTTTTAGTCAGCAGGCGTGCTGTCCCCTGAACGCCCCTGAAAGCCAACGAGAAGCACGTCCAATATCAATGAAATGACTGTTTTTCTCTGTAAAATGCAGCACAGCAGGGAAGTTGGAGTGCATCCCACTCTCAGGCTAGATAACACTCACACTTCCTACAAGGGAACAAGAAGGTGGGAAATCAAGTGGGGAGAAGACAAAAGGACACAGTTTCTGTTTATGAGACATCGGAGCATTTTCATCTCTTCAGGGAACACATGTGGAGCGACCAAGGGGGGCACGGCTGTAAGCAGTGAGTAGTGGTCCTAAAAACCTTCAGGACTTTTATTGGCTTGTTCTGAGCTGGTTGGTTGGACCTCGGCGTCAGTGTGTGTTTATGTGTTCGTACAGGACTCTTGCTGCTCTGTATGGTTGCTTCTGAGGTGCGGGATGCCGAGGCCAAGCCCACTGACTTTGTGTGTAATAGATCAGTCAGAAGGGTTATGAATATCAATGCAGAGATGCAGAGTGCACTGGTGAGGATATGTCTCTGTCCAGCTGAGAGCAAAACGTTCCTCATAATTCTGTTTCACTTCACAATCTCTGTCGTCCTCCTGCAGAATGAGTGCAAAGACTTGATTATCCTCTCCACACCAGTTCAGCTACCCTGCACCGAGCTGCACGTAGGATCTTGGGGAAACAAATCAGTACGTTGGCACATGTATGAGTTCAAATTCGAAGATTTGTAACTCATGTTAGTGGCTAATGATGTTTTGTGTTGTAAACCGATTTACTTGCCTTTTCTTTTCCTGTCTGTATACTGTATCTACAGCACCAAGAGAAGAGAGGGGACATCGTTGCATCCTTGAGGCTTCTTATAGAGGGTGTGCAGGTTGAAAGGGCCATCAGCCGGGCAGAATGTGGGGCTTTGCTTCTGCTAAGACTGGAGCACAACATCAACAACTACCTCATCATCCTCACACAGCTTCAGCTGAGTGTAAGAAGCCATCAGTGTGACAAAATACATACAAAAAAGTACTACCAGTAAGCACTGATTCAGTGATGTCTTTGGTCAAAGTGCATGTCAAGTTTACATTAACAAATTTAAACTGTCATATTTTAAAATTAAGCAGGTGCTTACTAAACTTTAGGTTTAATATAGAAGTTATGTTCTAATGAACTATACATGTTGATTAAACTTTTAAGAAACTTTCACTTTCACTTTCAATATTATAGATTTGCCTTGTCATTTACATAATATAATCAAAATTTGTGAAGTTAATTTGTTTGTGACTACAGTCAACAATCTTTTTTTCATTGGTGTTCCCATCAACTTTTGTAAATTTCTATTGATTTCTGTCAAACTATAATGGTTATATTCTCCGTGTGGACCAGCAGGGGCCAGTGGAGGGGCCTCAACTGTCTTGTGTTCCTCGGAGCACCAGGAGTCTGAGCACAGCTCTGATGAACTACAACCGTCTGATCTTGGGCAAACTGGAGCGGTTCATGATTAACCTGGAAGACAGATGCACTCCTCTGTGACAAAAGAGCAACATCAGTCAATGTAGTTTTACTCTCAAATGGGGGATGAGTTCAACTCCAGTGGAGCCGTGGGTCAATAAAAGAAGATTGGAGGTCCACCAGAGCAAAAATAACAAATCTAGTAGAAATACACCAAGCCTGGCTTGTTATCAAGGGGAACTACAAGTGTAAAATGAGAGGAGAATAAATGCATGTGTAATGTAGAGGACAGTTTCATATCATAATGAAGGAAACCATTGATGCTGTGACTTAAATTGCAGGCCTTATAGCAAATGAAGGTCTGCAATGAGCTAATAGATAAAGAGCAGTTTTATTTTAGGCCCTGGGCAGCTTAACCATGTGCCCACTGCGACTGAACCTTTCAATCAAGTCCTGAATTATTCCCACCCCTGAGGTTATTGCACAACACAGATCCCCTGGTCAAAGCAGAAAAGTATTTATGTTTTAATGACGGACTGCTTTTTTGCTCTGCCTCAAATAATGTGCTTAATTAATCACGTATACTTTTTAATAGATACTTGTGCCTACTAATCATTATTAAGCTTGATAAAATGCATAATGATGGACGACGGAACATATTGCTCCTTGGTATGACTTTAATGAGCAGATTGAAGTGTTTATTCTCATGGCACCTTTAGCCTCCTAATTTACATTCTGATTATTGATTTGCTGTAGATATGTGCATGTGTCTTTTCTCAATTGGAAATATATTTTATTGCCTCTGCCAATTTCTACATGTAAATATTATTGGTTTTGCATCAAAAGAGCTTTATATTAAAAATGAAAGCCGTTTACGGGAAATTTCAATATGCAATAAACAATAACTGTATTTCAGACAGCAAATATGTATCTATTAATTTATGTATTTGTCAACAAATATGTATAAATCAGCCGGTGAAATCGGTAAGGTGGGGGGGGGGCCAGTACGTTATCTGATTGGATGATCTAATTACAGGAAGTATCGTCACCAATTACCTGCAGCAGAGGTGAGCTCGGGCGGGTCAGTGCGGAGCAGGTCTGCAGGTGGATCGATGGCAGTTAGCTTCATGCTAATGCTAACGTCTGCTCAGTTCACCTTAGCACGGGAAACACGCAACTGACTGTAGTCAGTTTTTTCTTCCTCCAGTTAATCACCCGATAAACTGCAATGTCGGAAAAGGCTCCTCTTCTACATTATCGACTCACGACTAACATCGTACTGGAGCCGAAAGACGTGCCCAAGCCCGGGAAGGCCAAGCTGGGCAGGGATGGACGAACGTCCGCCGACCAAAACACCCGAAAACTCGGCACGTTTTTTGGAGTTGTTATCCCAACTTTACTGTCGATGTTTAGCGTCGTCGTGTTCTTACGAATTGGTGAGTAGGAGAGCGACATAATATCTGAGAAAAACTATTTAATTGAATATGTCTCTCTCTTCCAATTATAACCGCTCCTCTTTGCCTAATTCTGCGCAGGTTAGAGGGTTGAAGCTAGCGGGGAGATTGACACACTTAATATTACTAGCTTGAGTTTTAGCGAATTATCTTAATGAAATAGTGATACAAATATTTATTATAATCGTTAATTAATCAATCAACTCTTTAATGTTGGAACTTTGTTTTGAATGCACTTCGCAGTTTGCGAGCCTTGTTTGGTCTAACCAACAGCCCCAAATCAGTTTTCCAAGCTTAACTTTTATTTGGATGACTAGAATTACTTGTAAATTCTTTCACATTCTTCCTGGGTGGGTGATTTATCAAAACTATACCCCGATATTTCATTGTATTTTGGCAACCACAATATAAATGCCAATATGAAAATAACTCACATCAGTATAAAGACTTGAACTGTGCAAACACAAATATTGATCCAAAAAAAGGAAGTAAAGGTTACAAGCACAACATCATTCTGAACATCATCAAATATTAAACTAGAATAAGAATTTTGACATATCAATTTATAGACACTTAATATTTTGAAACAATTTGGAAAAAATCTTCATGGGGAGGATTTGTAACATTAAAGCACGGACAATATGATAAGACACAGTCCTATTTTTGTCTCTAATGTCTGTGGGATACATTGAAATTTTCATGTAAATTACTTTATCTTATATCTTGCAGGATTTGTTGTGGGTCAAGCAGGGCTCTACGAGTCCATCGCCATGTTCCTGGTGGCCTACATCATTGTCACAATGACCGTCCTCTCAGTCTGTGCTATTTCAACTAATGGCGCTTTAGATGCAGGAGGGGCCTATTGTATCCTTCAAATTTGAGGGTTAAAGGGAAAATCTGCCATATTTAATGTGTGTGTCCAGTCAGTGTTGGTGTTAAATGTAGTCAATTGCAGCAGAACATATCTCTGTGTGCTATATTGACTGAATAATTGCTCCACATTATAGACCGGAGCTGCACAGCTGTGCAGGATGCGGTCAGTGGTGACCATCTAGAACCGTCTGTGTAGAGCTTTTTGCCACAAGCTGGGCAGCTCTTCCCTATTTGATTTATTCACCAATGGCACTGGTTTCATCTTGGTCTCAAGCCATCCTCATTTGAATTAGGTAAATGTGTCCAGTTGGTTTACAACTTTACTCAACTTGAACCTCCAGACATGATCAGTCGAGCACTGGGTCCAGAATTCGGTGGCAGCATTGGGATCATGTTTTTCTTTGCCAATGTGTGTGGCTGTGCTCTCTACGTTTTGGGCCTGGTTGAAGCTATCATGTCTTCCTTTGGTGTCCCAGAAGGTGGGTTGCAACAGCTAAACTGAGACGTTTGCAGATTTGGATACATTAACTAACCCTCTTTTTTCCGTCCAATCTCAGAGGGTTCATCAGCTGTTGCAAGTCTCCATCAGGTGTTGCCTTCAGGATACTGGTGGTCTCTGCTCTACGCCACTATCCTGCTCTTCTTTTGTTTCATTGTCTGCTTGGTGAGGCTTGACAACACTTACTTTGTTCAATTACAATGCATTCAGTCAGTATTTCACTACTGGAAAGGCCCATGAGCCTCTTCAGAGCCTGATTGTGTGAAGGAAACTTAATGGGCTTTCAGATTAATAGAGACTGTGAGCACACTACTTGTTGTGCCACAAGAGGAAATATTGTGTATTTATTTATATAGTATATTAACTCGAGGATACGATTGCGTGCTGATTGTGATAATGGGAAAGTCTGCGTCAAAAGGTCATTACAATTCATCCAATGTGATCTATGAATATACACAAGCAACTTTAACAGCCAGGAGTTTTCAGGAAGTTTGGATGGGTGACTCAGCAGAGACGTGTGTATGCACGTAGATTCTCAATGCTCAATTCATGTGATTTATTTTATTCCAGGTAGGCGTCCACATCTATGCCAAAGCCACTTTTATCATCTTCCTAATAGTCACGACTGTCCTGGCCTCCATCTTTATCAGTTTCTTCATTGTGGGACCCACAGCGTTGACACTACCAGATTCTTCTCTCCCCAACGGGACCATCTCACACACTGCTAATTATACTGGCCTCCGGCTTCGAACCTTGAAGGGCAACTTACTACGTAAGTTTGTAGATGGTGTCATTATGTTGTAAAAGGCTTCATGTACTGTAACCTTTTTCAAACCAGATACATCACATGCATGAAGGTTGGATCTGCAGAAAACATGTCAAAGCCTTTATAGTATGAATCTTTCATATTAGACTTCCAATTCGGAATGTCATGATTTTGCTTCTAGATCAAAATTTGATTGAACTGCCCGTGAAATTTCGACCATCAAAACTACAAGCAGGAGAGCAATCTTCCCAGATTTTGCCTCTCGCCACCCCGACCCACATGTGCTCCTCCAGGAACAAATTCAATGAGACACGGCCTCTTGTAGCCAGCATTCATTAACAGGGCATCATGGCGGCTGCTGGAGTCTGAGATGATGGACCAGCCTGTGCCAACATTGTCACCGTGCTAAATTCAATTGGTTTTGCATTATTAATTATAAACTATTGCAAAGGGATTAATGTAAAATGACATCGAACAAACAAATGGAGGGGGGGCATACAAGCTGTGATGTTTACTAGAAAGTTTTCGTGTTTTGGAAGATGGCGAAGTTACCATTATTTTGTGTGTCACAAATCAGCTTAGAGCTGCATTACTGTTGTTGCTCCATTCAATCACATTTTGCTCCACTCAGTAGAGGCTGCTGAGTCACTATTAAGTGGAGCACTAGTGGTAAAGTTTGGTTCAAACATTTATTTACTGGCCTTTGTTTATATGGAATCCCAGTACCTTCCAAAATGTTGTTTATCCCTGTTGTTACCCCTGTCTTCTATGATTGATTCCTCCCAGCCGATTACACAGTAGACTACACCACTTGTGCAATGATGAGTTTTGCTGCAGTGTTTGCTGTCATGTTCAACGGTTGCACTGGAATCATGGCAGGTTCCAACATGTCAGGTAAGATGTTTCAGAATAACTCACTGTAAATGTAATTGTTGAACTGTAAAACAAGGATCCCTTGTCACCTCATGATGAAAGGAACACATGGCTTCGTCCCAATTCAGGGGCTGGATAATAATAATATGTTATAATAGCCACAACACAAAGTTCACAAATGTGTGTTCTTCGAAGGACCCAAAGGTCTAACTGATTTTGCAATCCAGACCAAAATAGTCTCATCCCCATTCCAAAAATTGAATGGAGTTTCTAGGTCTGGGAGAGGTTTAATAATAGAGGTCTTTCAATGTGATGTTTGACAGATTTAGATGGGCCTAGAAATTTGTTGGATCCAAGTCCTGATTTAGGACAGTGTGACACTTGTACATATCTTGGGATGCTGAATGTTGAAAGTGTGTAAATAGATGTGATTTTGTTTAAGGGAGAACTTATGTCATGTGCTCTCCAGGTGACCTGAAAAATCCCGGCTATTCCATCCCTAGAGGAACCCTAGCAGCTGTTCTTATAACCTTTGTCACGTACAATCTGCTAAGTCTGCTGACCGCGTTGTCCTGTGAACGGTTAGACACTTTAATAGTACCTCTGATCTTTATCACCTTTTTGTGTAGTGTAGTAGTTCATATTGTGGGAGCAGGAATCTGTCCAGCAAGAATGTGTTGATCGGATTTGTTTCATACTTGGAGTTTTATCCATTATCCTTAGTCACCTTCTCCAAGGAGACTACAGTTTTCTGAGGGACGTCAATATCTGGCCGCCTATGGTGACAGTTGGTATTTACTCCTCTACCATATCTGCTGCCATGAGTAACCTGATCGGTGCCTCCAGAATCCTGTATGCCCTGTCCAAAGACAACTTGTTTGGTAAGATCCTTGAAATAGATCCGTCCTGCTATCCAGTGCCAGAGAGTTGTATTGATGGTCTTCGCTAATATTTTAGTATTGCGTACCAAAACAAGCAAATTGTTTATTATTTGGCAGTGTGGGGTTTCAGCTCATGTGGCCTGTGACCATTCCTGTAGTGAGAAGCATTTAATTATGAATCCAGGATGTTTAGGTGATGACCACTGCTAAATAGTTGTTCCAGGGTAAATGAAAGCATAATCAGCCATCTGCTGAAATAGGCCTCCAACTCAAATGTGAGAAATTGACACGTGTTATTAATTTCATCGTGTCTTGTTATTCTATCGGAGGCATGTTGATTTGGAAAGCATCATTTGACAACAGATGGCTTGTAGTGTTGAGTTTCTCAGAAGAAGCAAAATGCAGTGCAGGATGACTCAGTTGTTTGTCTGATCTGGGACAACGAGCAGTAACAGACAGTGACTTTGCTTTTGATTGGTGCTTTTAAATCTCTACAGGTGGCGTCCTGGCTCTGGCGAGGAAAACATCTCGCAGTGGAAACCCCTGGGCATCAGTGCTTTGTTCCTGGTTGCTTGCACAGGTAGAACATTACATTTTCTACAAGCTGTCTCTGTTCATTTATTTTAAAATCACACTTCTTTAAACATACCTTTTTTAGATGGACTGTAAACTGAAAACCCGGATAACTGTCTTCTTTCAGAGGTGTTTTGAATGTATGGATATGTCAAACGTTCCTCATTTCTTCCACTAGGTGGTGCTGTTTGCTGGGAAATTGAACACCATAGCAGGCATTGTAACTATCTTCTTCCTGTTGGTCTATGCTGCAGTGAACCTGGCCTGTTTGGCTCTTGAATGGGCCTCTGCACCAAACTTCAGGTAAAGTGGATGATCTTGTAGGAAGTACTTTGTTTTGGATTCATTTTTCAAACCCATGGTTGAAAGGGTAATTTAAGTTTAATATTTTTTCACTGTTTTCATTTTGTTTTATTTAGACCCTCATTCCGTTGTTTTACATGGCACACCTGCACACTGGGCATTCTCGGCTGTCTGGTCATGATGTTCCTGATCAATGCCATTTATGCCTTCGCCAGTATTGCATTCATGCTGCTGCTGTTGATGCTTATTCATTACCTCAGCCCCATCAGCAACTGGGGCTGCATCAGTCAAGCGCTCATCTTCCACCAGGTACACCATTTTCTCACAACTCACCAGAACCTGATTCATTTTCATTATTATCTTTCTCACCCTACTTGTTGTCACTCAGGTACGCAAGTATCTCCTGATGTTGGATGTGCGCAAGGACCATGTGAAGTTCTGGAGGCCCCAGTTGCTGCTGATGGTGGCAAACCCTTGCAGCTGTATTGGCCTCCTGACTTTCGTTAATGACCTGAAGAAGAGTGGCCTTTATGTACTGGGACATGTAAAGCTGGGTTTACTCGGTAAGATTTGTCCAGACAAGAGCATTTAACCAAAGCATGTAAACAATTTTAGATCTCTCTCTCATTAATGTTTGAACTGTTGGTTCTCTGCAGCCATGATCAGTTTTAATTCTTGTCGGTTACAATTAATATCAAAAGTGGTTCATTTTTTCACAGTAGGGGAAAAGTATACTGACCATAGACTATTTTTAAAGCCTTTCTCCAATTTAATTGGAAGCATGGGATGGTTCTCCGAATTAATTAGTTGACCCCTATTTACCCAGTGTCTCAGAGTCCGCCTTAGAAATTTTAATCCCAAACTTAGAAAGTAGGACCAAACTGCTTTATAAATACCCAGTGTACCCAATATTTGTCATTACCATTTCACTCGGTCTTTCTGTGTGATTCCGTAGATGGTTTGCCCTCTGATCCTTTGCCGAGCCGTTATGACTCCTGGCTTTCTTTGGTTGATCATCTAAACATCAAGGCATTCGTCAACCTAACCCTGGCTGACTCTGTCCGACATGGAGTTCAGAGCCTGCTTTTCATCACAGGCTTTGGTGGGCAAGTTTTCCTTAAGCTGTCATTTTGATGATGTTGGTTTTCTTTATTGCACTGGGAACCTGGAAATAAGTCTGTTCTCTGAAACATTAACTCAAATATTTTGTACGTAGGTGGAATGAGGCCAAACACCCTTGTCTTGGGATTCTATGATGACTGCACTCCTGAAGACCATCTCCAAGGCAAAGTTCTTCTGTCTACAGGCTATGGCTTGGATGCAGTTTGTCCAACCAAAAACCTGAGGGACCAACGGACACCCTTCTTCCCTAATGTACGGGGTGCTGAAGAACCCAAAGGCTTTCAGGAAGGCGAATATGTGTCAATAATTGCTGATGCTGTAAAAATGGGGAAGAATGTGATCCTGGCTCGTTACTTCAACCAGTTCAACCGGGAAGAGGCTCTAGGGTCAGGAAGAAGGATCGGCGGCAACCGAAGCATGACAGGGCCATTTGTTGATGTGTGGCCTCTGAATCTGCTTCGACCAGATAGTCATGGCTATGTTGACATCTGCTCACTATTTCTGCTGCAGCTGGCCTGCGTGCTTCGGGAAACCCGTGCTTGGAACCAGGCGAAAGTCCGCCTCTTCCTTTGTGTGGAGGCTGGCTGCAGTCTGCAGGAAGAAGAAGAGACCAAGCTCCAGGGGATGCTGAAGGAGCTAAGGATCTCGGCTCAGGTGCAGATGGTAGCTTGGGACAAGGTGGTGAGGCTGCACTGGCTGAGACAAAGAAGGTATAGGGAAGATCAGATTGCAGAGGATGAAGAGCGGAGGGAGAGACAAGCTGCGGAGACGGGTGAAAGGGAAGAGGGTATAAAACGGTTTCCCAACAATGCTGCTCAGCTGACAGATGAATATATCAGTGCTGTCAACGACCTGATCCGCCAACATGGAGTCCCTCCGCCTGCTGTGCGTTTCTTGTATTTGCCACACCCACCAGCAGACACAAGCCGTTACCTTGCGTACCTTCACCAGGTGGAACTGTTGAGTCGAAACCTGGGCCCGACATTGCTCATTCATGGTGTCACTCCGGTCGTTACTACCGACATCTAGATGTTTACAATCGGCTCGTACTCATTCAAAGTTGATCATCCATGAAACTGTGTGTTGCCACTACTGACTCATTTATTCATTCCCCAGGTATTTGACAGTATCAGAGCCTGGACTGATACGGATTATATACTAATGTGAGAAATGAAATATCGAGGTTATGATTGTTTTAGGCTGTTTTGTGCAGGCTATAGTGGCATACACATTTTGAGGTGAAAGGAGCAAAGGCTCTTGCAATTCTCTTATTCTCTAATTTGTTAGGTCGCCTCTTGTTAAAATACAGTTTACACATGGGTATTGAACTTGTTAATATATGTATAAGTTAAAATAAATTGAACTAGTTATACCTCAGTTTTCTTCCTTCCTTCCTTCCATTGCCAATAATTATTTGTCACCGTTTTAACAGGTAAAGCCGACATTGCCTTTTGAATGCCTGCAGAGGGCGATGTTTGCCTTCTTACATGCCTGCGATGATGGTAGCTGGAGTATCTGAACCAAGATCAGGCCTGTTCACTAACAGTTCTAATGCTGAAGTTTAAATGGATTTGTGTGTTGGAAATCCAACGGATCCCCAAACTTGCTTATATGTGGTTTGTCCTCTGACAGAACGACCTCATCGGAGCTGGAGCTACAGCATTAGTTACGATGCAATAGAAAGAAAACTACCTGTGAAAACCGTTCCGTCTGACGTAGAGAGCCAACGCCATCTGTGGCATATGTCACGTTTGGTTTGAGAAAATCCATGAAATCATGCAGAGGAATATTGACACCCGCCTACACATGACTGACAAACTGCATGTGGGAGGGAGTGTGTTCCATCAGGGTTCCAAGTGCTATTCATGGATACCACATTGACAGTGAAGAAAGAGCACGGGCTGATACGATATAATGGATGGATTGTTTTAAACATTAGGAGACACCTGTTTGGTTGCAATCATTAATGCACCTGTACATGCAGTCACATTTTCGAAGGAGTCTCGGGAGTCAGAACGAAGTTGATGCTTCTCGTCTGCCTCAGACAACAGGTGGAACAATCTGAATCTCGTGCGAGTGCATTGAAACAGCACACCTCATCAAGACTGCAATTAGAGCTGTGAAGTGGTGATGCTGCTGGCTTCTGACTAACACCACCAGCTTCCGTTTACCATATTTAGTGGGATCTTTACAGCAAAAGGAAATGATTCCGATCTGCATATCATTATGTAAAAATCCTGTGATCGCAAGGAAGAGGGTTGAGTTTGGAGACATGGACATCCTGTTGACTGCCAACAGCAGCTACAAGCATCTGTGAGTTGGAGTCATTCACTAAGTGTGATCTTATGAGACGCTAAAGTCTGAGCAGAGTGGGATTGTGAGTTGTATTCCCTAGTGAATTAATAAGTATCCCTAAATGAGGATTCAGGACTCAAACTAGAAAAAGGACTTTAGAAGTTGAATGTTGGCATGTAAGTAAGTAAGTAAATTTTATTTATATAGCACATTTTCTCAGAGAATAACTCACAAAGT
>CAAKHC010019631.1:0-11297 GCA_901007825.1 Macroramphosus scolopax | reverse complement strand
GGATGCCAACAGACTTATTAGTAATGAGTGAAATAGAGGCTTCAGATCTGGTGGTATAAAGTGGCAGAGACTCAGCTGGAGGTGGTGAGGAGGGGGGAGGAGGCGGCGGCGGCGGGGGTCCGTGGCCAGCCGGGGTGGCCGCCTCACCTCGAGGGTGAATAACCGACAGGGAGACAGCAGGGGCGCCGGGCGAAAAACAACGGGGCCTTTTCCCTTTCCGACCGCCATGGCCGGGCATCGGGGTCGAGGTGGAACGGGGCGAGGAGTCCGGAGAGGCGTCCGGGCCGGGACGTTTCCGGGCAGCCGACCGAGGAGTGCCGCTCATGGAGGTGTGCTCGCTGAGTGGGGCGAAGACGTTCGAACAGGGGAAAGCACCAGTCAGGGAGCTACCGCAGCCCGACGGGTCGAAGAAGGGCAGACTCTGCTTCCGACGTGGTCCCCTCACCACGGAGACCCATGGCGCAGCAGCCACGGGCACCGGCGATGGTCTGCCAGAAGCCGACAGGCTGCTCCTGAGCCCGGGGGGAGCCACAGCCAGCGGCCGACGCGCAGCACTGGCAGGCGGCGCTGCCATGGACCTCAGGCGGCCCTGAAGGAACGACTGGCGCCGGAGAAGGTTGTCGACCAAACCCTCGATAGAGCAGAGTTCCTTGTTTATGGCACATACCTCGTCTGACCTGGGGGACATCCTTGAACCAAGTACTGCTGGTCTGACTGGGGGGAGACTATAGTGCAGCAGATGTGTAGGGTAATACTACTGAAAATACAACACGGATCATATATCACCTCATCTAGACTAAAACCGATGAATCAAACCCTCCCTGATGCCACGTTTGTGGGGACCTGTGTGCATCTCCTGTGGCTCTCCAGCTACATACAAATGCATCTAGGTGTAGACAGCAAACTAATCCAGTGTAACATCCCTTTGAATATGAGGAATACTAGAACACAGTTCTGTGTTGCTGACTATCCTGCAGATTTCTTGTTGACGTCCCATCACACTGTGGCAGATTGAACTCTCTTAAGTCTCAAATTCTCTTCTGTCAAATTTAACCCTTTAAATATCTTGAGAAAAATACATAGTCATAAGAGAATGTATGATTTTATTTGAATGAGTTTTTCGTTTGACTAAACCAACCAGCAGCCATCAGGCTCTTGAAGCCAATATGGAATATATAGTGTTTTAAATATGGATTTTGATGAACCGTCCTACATTATCTTTGGATGTTGCCACTCATCGGACCTCAGCGCCTCCCTGTAGATCCAGATTACACATTTTTATGCCTCCACAACTCTTAAAATACTTTAAAATCAGTTCACACCAGTTCACACAGTGCTTTCACATTCTATTGTCTGCAAATATAACATATCTGTTGGTTTAATGTGGCATGAGAGATATTAATGGTAACCAGGCGAACGTGAATGTTGGATATTGCGGCAGTGGGAACACCTTCTGACGGAGACGCCATCTGTGTCATACGTCATGTTCACGGCAGAATTCTATAAAGGAGTACCGACACCCACTCACACTTCTCAGACAAACACGTGGCACAGAGTGCGTTCACAGATCATCTGCTGCTCTGCTCCTTATGTGGAAACATGTTTTCTTGTGCAAGTATAGTTATGACTAAACACCCGACTCCATTTGCGGTCCTAGGCAAGGAAACAACCATTCAGGTTGGATTATTTCTAATGAAGACAGCTATGTTTCAGTGTTTATAGCCGGTTATTCAGGACTTCACAACTTAAACCATCTCTTCATGGTTATTATTCTGAACTCATGCAGTGTGACGTTTGATTAAGATTTTTGAGCGACCAACAAATCTTCCAGTTTCTTAAATTTGGAAATGTTCAATTTTCATCTTGAGAAAAATGGTTGATCCAGGCTTTGACTTGGATCAGTTGGTGCAAGGCTTCGCTCTTCAGAGCAGATGGAATGACAGTGTCACACCGGCGCTCTAAATGTGTGAACGGAGGTCAGTGTAGTGTGAGAGATAGATTAATGTCTCACCAGTGTGTCAGGATTTAAATAAGTATGGCTGATTGGATGGAGCATACACTTACTGTACTATACGTACTTACTATATAAGTGCTCCTAGTAGGTCAGCAAACCTCAAGTGGTCGAATGTGCAAAGTCAATACATTTTCCACGGGATTTAGTTGAGTGATCACACCAATTTGTAGAGGATAGAATAACTTATCTGCAAGTCTGTTCCTCAGGCTGCGTTTGACATGTTATTACAAATAGGGGACGGGAAGAAACAAACGACCCATAAAGAAAACTAGAGGATTGTCAGACTAATAAATAATGTTACTGTTGACTAATTAGAGCAGTGAAAGTTGGGATCGATCACAAGACCTTTGCTGCCAAAGGCAAGTCACAGTCAAAGTGTTTTGAGGAGAAGACAACAACAGTACAAAATTATTTCGTATGTACTGTATGTTTATTGTTCATTTTTGAACATCAACTAAAAATCAAATCAACAGAACTTCAATCTTAAAAAGGTGGATATTACAACACAGCATAAAACTCCTCCATGTGCTATAGCATGGGAGAGACATGTGGCGGAGAGACCAATAGGATATTATATTACTCTGAATGAAGTAACTACAATGGAACCTCTCAGACACAATGTCACTGCAGTTACAGTGCGCTGTCGGATTTTTTATGTAAGACTATAAATTGGCCATCAGCCAGGATTGAAAGACACCTTGTGTTACATCACAGTTTTTGGGAGAGTATATTAACTTTTATGCTTACGCGAATGATTGCGCATCGAGCAGTTCACCCGCATTGGCCAAACATACACTTGTATAACCGTTTAGATAACAGTAGGCCGTGCCGGGCAGCAGACAGCCAACCACCAGCGACGCTTCATTCACCGGCAGCTGCGTCGTAGTGATTTGCTCTCACTTCTTGCACGCCGGCTGCAGCCGTGGGTTTCCACGTGAAAGGAGGTGACACACTTATGTAAACGGACTGACAGCACTACGGACCAATCACAGCGCGGGACTGCGTGTGCTCAAACGCCCAGATATTCGTAGTCAGCGTTGATTGGCTCACAGCGCGGTTGGGGCAAATACGGACGGCTCTTCTGACCAATAGACGCAGAGCTGTAGGAGGTGTCTTGGAGAGGCGCTCGAAATGAGGTTACTGCCTTTGCTGGAAATCCAGGGCAAAGACTGGGTGTGAGTAGAGACCTAAACAACCAGAGCAGACCCGCGTAAGATCGACTGCATCACCTCAGTCTGGAATCCAACCTGAAAGACCTACAAGAGCAAGCTTTTATTTCACGGGAACAACGGGATCGCCAGATTTCGAGAAGGTTGGTGGTTTTGTAACATGCAGTATCGGCTCTGTTGTATAATTAACACACTTTAAAAGATGAACTGGGGATATGTAGGTCAAAAAGCGTTACGAGCATGGAGTTGCATAACTGTGTCAGTGAGTGGGTCAGCCTCGGTCAGTGGACTACAGCAAGCTGCCGGCCCTGCCCACATGACGTGAGGGACTAATGTCGACATAATGTAAGACTGAATTCTTATTTCGATTTAGGAAACTTACATTTCCGTGAGAATGTCAGATTACGTCGTGGGGTGTGTAGACGCACAGCTGCATGGGCGCTGGGTAAAGTGGGCTGACAGAGATGACCCACTCTTGGTGCATCGTAGACGCGCTTTGGTGTCACTGTCACACGGGAACTCCAACATTTCGCCTTACATAAAGTCCACTGCAGCAGCGCGGGGCAGAGTTTAATAGGAGGCTTCCTGAGTCAGGCGGCTTGACGAAGATCCTTGTATAACTCGCTTTTACTTGTGCTATTAGTAAAGCATTAACTACATATTGGAATTATTCCACGTTTGGGAAAGTGCATTAGAAATAAATTGAATTTCACAAGCAGTTGTCAGCTAAAAAATGTGTCTCCAAAATGTTTACTTTTCAGGAAAAATGATTAATTTTGACCTCTAATGCTTTTCTGACATCACTGAAATTTGAGAATTTGCAGCAACACAAGTCATTGTTTATAAAGTATTACTGGAGTTCGTCATTTATGACATTAAAATACAGTTTAGTTCTCAATTCATTGAAAGGAAACTTTGGCCCCTATCTGATTGGATTGGACCTAAAATTAAAGTTTGAAGGGAGGACTTTTAGTTGTTTAGAGTATCGTTTCATTGTATTTATGTATCAATTAGTTGTAACCAGAATATAATAATGCAGAGTTAAAATTTAATCACTTTTGTTTGAGCATGTTATAGGTGTCTGACTTTAAACTGGCCTGGCGAATATAAAGCCAAGGATGAAGTCACACACATCAGGTTTTGGTGATGCAAATGTTGCTTGGATACAGTGCTGTATCATCAGCAGTAGGTCTTAACTAGCCTTCGTCATATTCAGCTGTCTTTTAGTGCCTGTAATGGGAAGGGTAAGGATGGGTGACGCATGTAAGGCTGTCACAGGGGAAGTGTTTTAAACGGAGACAAAGGTTTGGCCCTGCGTTGGTTTCCCCACCCACAATTGAAAGACAAGAGTAGCTTCATGTGATTTGTTTCATAACTGATTGTCAGGCAAACTTTATGATTGGTTACAGGTTCCCAAAGCAGACCTTGTTTCTTGACTTCTAGCTTCCTTCATTTTTAACACTCCAACTACTAGTTGCTGTGTCTGTACAGCCGTGCCTGTGAGCACAGCTAGTACGTCTTTTCCTGAATGTCAGAAACAAAAGTGAAACTTAATCGTTGCTTTATATTGGGACACTTCCTTCTTGGCCTGAATATAAAAAGGTCTTCATCCCTTTTTTAGCGACTATAAGCGACCCTTCTGTTCTGTATGGAAGCATCTGCATTCCCTTTTTTTTCACAGTCATTTATTTAGGCATTTTCTTCTGTATAGATGTTGTTTGTGCATAACTTGCAGGGCAAACATGAACGATATCCTTCTCTCCACAGATCAGTCCCGCCCTATTCCCGCCATCGAGACTATGTGGTGATTTCATCCTGTCATCATTCAATTCACTAAACGAAGTCCAACAGTCTAATGGCAGAAGATTCAGATCCAAAGCCTTTTGGCTTCACAGTTCTTGAGGACCAGAATGGAGCTTCAGGATGCAGAGCGTCCAGCTCATGCAGCTCCATGCAAAGAGGGGCTTCAGGATGCACCTCCATGGCACAGCTACACAGGATGAGTGGCTACAGCCAAGGTGGGCCTGACCTGGGCCTCCCCTCGGAGGGCAGCGACAGTAGCAGCCAGTACCCTCCTGCCCCGCTGCACAAACATCGCAAGAACGCCCGTTCCCGCTCGCTCCCTGAGGAGGACGTAGAGATGAACAGTAGCGGGTCCAGCGGCAGTGGTACCGAATCTCACGGCAACGACAGCCACGGCAATGACAGCCACGGCCATGACTCAGTGAGCAGCTCCAACAGCAAAGATTCTGCACTGATGGAATCATCTGAAAGCAACAAGAGGTCAGTGACGGTTGTGAGAGAACGCACAATTGATTTGATTAATATCTTTTCAATGTGCTCCTCTGCCAGTGGAGCCTTTCCTACAAATAACATAAGAGTGAACCTGCATTACATTCAGACATGCCATTTAAAGTAACTCAATTCTTGGGTTAATAACCTCCACTACAGAGCTAGGTGTCGGGTGAATGGTGATCACAACTGCCTAGATGTGTGACTACAGCGTGACCGAAAAAAGGTTCAAACACGATTCAGTCTAGGCAGAGGCAAGTAGCTCTTGAGCAGTAGGAAAATAAAATTACTGCTGCCCCCGTTGGGAAGTCTGGTCATGCAGTAGACGAGCGTTCTTGAATACCGGATAGGTTTGTCACACTGTCTAATTCCTTGCTGTTGCCATAGCGACGCAATGTTTATCGTTGTTTGTCTTTGGACGACGTAAGCAGAGTTGCTCTTCCGCTCTTACTCTCCCACTTTCCACCCCGCCTCTCCTACTTCACTTAATCTTTTGTATCCAAATTCAAGTTTTAAATTCAAGTTCTCCTTGTTGCATCGAACATTCCGGGTGTGTGTAATCCACTTCCTTAATTCCGATTAGATTCTTTCTCTCTTTTTTTATTTATAACTATTACTCCATTTCCATTTTAACTCCTTTCTCCGTCTTAATTATCCTTTTATGCCCCAGACTTTAATCCAATCCAGAATTTGTGGAGGAACATAATAATTATCTACCGTCCCTGTGTGACTTGATACGTTTTAAACTCAGAGTGTCAGCAGAAGCTGAACCCTGTATTGTAAAGGTGAATCTTGGTATTGGATCCATGGTTGTGCTTATAGATGTTTTGGAATAATGTTGCATCAACACTGAGCATCATAAACATGTCATTTAGAGTAATAGCTGAGAAGTTAATGTCTCTTGAGAGCTGCTGATGTTCAAAAACCAGCACCTCTCTCTCTCACACACACATATACTGTACACACACACAAGCTGCACAATTATTAATTCAAAGACGACACAATACAAACTCATTATATTATGCAATTCTTGATTTGCCTGGTTATGTGTGCTGCATGATGTAATAGCAGCAATTAATTGGCCTGTTTACCAAACAGTTAATCTCTGTATTGGTGGAACAGCTTGTGAAGCTCAGTGTAGGCTTTCCTCTTGGAGAACAACGAGAAAAGATATGATGATCATGTCCCAATGCCCATGCCGAATAATTAGCATTTGCGCTGTGGGATTGAAAAAAAAAACATTTTACTTTGTTTTAAGGTTTTATTCACTTAATTGAGGTTCGTTTTTAGAGCCAAAAAGAAGAAACGAAAGCAGAAGCTCCACTGCCTCTTTGAGCAGCCTATTAAAGTGATATGTTTCTTCGTATAACAGATTATCGCCTCTCGAATTAGCCCGTCGTCTCGGACACAAATACTTTACCTGTTCAATTTGTTCCGTCTAAAACCAGCTTGTGCTCCAAGGGGCCATTCGGATCTTCTATTCTTAGCCAACTAAGTAGGTTATTCGTGTTCACCTGTGAGTCAGTGAGTCAGTGTATCAGACAGCTGCTAATAGTCTTTCGGTATGCGCCTTCCCTGATACAATAGCCTACATACAAAGTTCAGTGGGGCGATTACCAAGGATGCACCAGGTTACCTGATGTATATCTTATCATTCATTCACTGTTTTTTAATCATTCATTAATTCCTGGCAGTGCCTAATGTTTTATGTCTATGTGGAAAGTTATATTGAAGGCTGTTTTGTAACATCTTCAGCATCAGCATCCCTCTAATCCAGCAGATGTAGAACGGATACTGAGAATCTGCTTAGATTTTTGCTGTATTGAATTGAGACGCAGCTTAAAATTGTGATAAAGGTCTAATTAACCTTTTCCTCAAAGGAGCCCAACTTCCCCTGATCGTCACATTCACACAGAGAAACCCTCCTAAAACCGGAAGTGTTTGGCACTGAACTCATAGACTATTTAGCATATTGACAATTAGCTTCCTGTTTCTACCGCTAATACACGCTCTCTAAACCGCTGCATTCTTGAGGCTATATTTGAGGGTATTATATACTTGCTTGTGATTAGAGAAGCTATTTCTAATGGTGCTTTCTATTTTCGGTAGGTTAAGCCTATTATTCCTGGTAACACACTAATGTTTGTAGCGCAATCTCGGTGAGGCCCCTCACACCAACCTAACCCTCTTTAAAAAAAACAAACTATTAAGCTATTATTTTTACACCAGCCATTACGGCAGTATGATATTTACAGATACACTTCGCCCAGTGTGCCATTTTCACGTGTCCAAAACTGTCCAGGAGTCCTTAAGCGCTGTCATCTTGCTGTCCTGCTGTGCACCCTTTGAGCTACAGACGCTGTTAAGGTCCTCCAGAAGGAGACGCTGACCCTTTTTAAATTGGAGTGCGGTTTCTTTTGTAGCCGTAGTCCCAAATCAGTGGCGGAGCCATATGTTGTCTGTTTCATTCCACAAAGGCAAACGTCAGCTTATCCTTTTTTTTTTAGGCTTACCCTAACACCACATAATGGGAGACTGAGTATAGCAGGTATTCATGTACTTTGGCACCTGAGGGGTCTCAGCTGGATGCGAGGGATGTCTGAAATAGGTGCTATTAATGAAAATAGAAAAGAGGGAAGAATATGACAGTAGAAATCCTCCTTCCTGAACTTTCCCCAAATTATTTAACAAAGTTGTCTTTGTCTTTTCTATCCCCACAGCTCGAACTCCCACAGCCTGTCTCCCCCCGGCAGCTCTAACGCCTTCAGTTTGCTGAGCTCAGAGCAGGACAACCCTTCAACCAGCGGTTGCAGGTTAGTGCACCAGCAAAACACAACGCCACCGTCCGATCGTTAGCGTAGTTGCCATTTACGAAATAAAATTTCACTGTCTTAAATCCGTAAATCTCTTTCACGTTGTCGTATCTGATTCGCTGCCGCGCATGTGACTGTGCCACCTGCAGTAGTCAAGAATCAGCCAAAGCCAAGACCCAGAAGGAGATGATTAAAATCCTGAAGGAGCTGAAGCTCCACCTGCCCGCTGAGAAGAGACACAATAACAAGTCCAGCACATTGAACACCCTCAAGTACGCCCTGCGCTGTGTCAAGCAGGTGGAAGGTAAATTCACATTAAGCTGTCAGTGATCTTGTATATTTTGAGGTCTGTTCCTTATCATGAATCATAAGCTCGTCATCTATTAACAGTTGTGATTTAAAGTTTCTTACCAGACTTTGATAAAAACGCTGTTCCCCCTTCTTGCAGCCAATGAGGAGTATTATCAGCTGCTGATGACCAATGACAGTCAACCTTCAGGCCTGGATGCCTCCTCGTATACCATAGAGGAGATAGACAGCATTACGTCTGAATACACCCTCAAAAACAATGTAAGTCTTTGAATTGTGTTTGAATCATAGAAATATCCTAATAATGTTTCGTACACGGGCAGTTAACGCGCTCCAGATTTCAAACATATTAGCTAAGAGCACGTTTGTGAAGTTGCTTTCGTCTTTTATCCTAAAGAACTTTGACTTGTTTCACTCCCAACAGGACATCTTCGCCGTAGCGGTGTCACTCAACACAGGAAGGATCGTCTACATCTCCGATCAGGCCGCCTCCATCCTCAACTGCCGAAAGGAAGTGTTCAAGAACACCAAGTTTGTGGAGTTCCTCATCCCGCAGGACGTCAGTGTGTTCTACAGCTTCACGACCCCGTACCGCCTGCCTTCCTGGAGCATGTGCACCGGAGCAGGTACACAGAACAGCCGTATAACAAAGGGAGAGAGGGAATGGAAACTTAAAGCGGACGACAAATCACTTCCTGCTCATGTGTCCCAAAATAACTTGACCTACCAATCAGGGAACTGTTTAAATTCATGTAATGCGTATCTGCCCTCCCAAATGATGTGTTGTCGATGGAATTGTTAATCGCCGCTTGCAGGAACGGAGACCCAGACATGTTTCTGCAGGACCGCATTGCTTTTGAATTGAAACATTTTTTTTTCTCCCCGTCGTAGAGTCGTCCCCGCCTGACTGCATGCAAGAGAAGTCCTTCTTCTGTCGTATCAGGTGGGTTGATCCTTCCACCGCAGTGTCGGACCATCTGCTGCTCGAACCTGCTTGTCATTTTTATTCATGCCTTCCAATCCACTGTAGATGTAGTCAGATGAGGTTGTGACTTCCTATGCATGTAAATTGTAATCAGATGCACTCACTTGTCTGACTATTATTGTATCTAATTCCCAGTGGTGGTAAGGAGCGTGAGGGCAACCTGCAGTACTATCCTTTCCGCATGACGCCATACCTGATGAAGGTCCAAGTCGCAGCGCATGCCGAGGACCAGTTCTGCTGCCTCCTCCTGGCTGAGAGGGTTCACTCTGGTTATGATGGTGAGGAGAAGCTGCTTTTATGAATCAGACCAATAGCACTGTCACATACTGGACATTTGTTGTTAGAAAATTAGGATGTTTTTCTCCCATTTTCATCCTCATTCTTTTCTTCCTGAAAGCTCCCAGAATTCCGACAGACAAGCGCATCTTCACAACCACACACACTCCAAGCTGTGTGTTCCAGGACGTGGATGAACGGTGAGCCATGGCAGGAATTACTTTATCATAGAAACATGTGTTTGTACAGAGATCATAAAGTGGCTCAATTTAAACGAGAGTGTAACTTTATCTTGCTGTCTGAGTGATTATGCATCTTGTGTGTATTAGGGCGGTGCCTCTCCTCGGCTACCTCCCCCAGGACCTGATTGGCACCTCACTCCTCCTCCACTTGCATCCGAGTGACAGACCGATCATGCTGGCCATTCACAGGAAAAGTGAGTTTGTGGAGTTAAAGATGAAGGAAGGATTTCATCTGTGTGGCTGCATATGAAAATCGTCCTCACATTGATCTGACTGTGTTTTCCTTCCAGTCCTCCAATACGCCGGGCAGCCGTTCGACCACTCGTCCATCCGCTTCTGTGCACGAAATGGAGAGTACATCACTCTTGACACCAGCTGGTCCAGTTTCGTCAACCCCTGGAGCCGCAAGGTCTCCTTCGTTATCGGGAGACACAAAGTTCGAATGTGAGTGTTACTCCTGCGTCATGTTTGTCAAAGATCCATCAGCGTGTGTTTTGGAGTCACGAGGATGGGAAATGACCTCTTGATGTGTTGGTCGGTTCCCAGGGGCCCCGTGAATGAGGATGTTTTTGTGGCCCCGGTGTCCGCTGCAACCGAGATGAAGACCATGGATTCTGACATCCAGGATATTACCGAGCAAATCCATCGCCTCCTTCTGCAGGTGAGAGACGATACAGAATTCAAGTAGTTCAAAGGGATGACAAGGAGGATATTTGAAGCACAACTTCTGATTATTTTAGGCTTCACTACATCCTCTCTGCTAAAATAATGTCCCCCCTTTGTTAATCTCTTTCTTCTCCAATCAGCCGGTTCACAACAATGGCTCCAGTGGCTACGGGAGTCTGAATAGTAACGACCAGCTCCTGGGTATGACCTCCTCTAGTGAGAGCCTGAACAACAGCGGCGGGAACAAATTGCAACAAGAAGAAGAGGAATTGAGCAGCAAAGTTAGACCGGTGAGTTCACCCAAATACTTGATGATACTACACTGTAAGCTTATTTAAGTCATACTGGTGTGTGTCCATTATTGGACCAGGATTGGCTTCCAAACTGTGATGTCACAAATCATCCTCATAGGCATGTAGCTTAAAGTCTGTATATTATATAGTATATTGACGCTTCAGTCTGTTTCACAGCGAACGTTTCAGGAGATTTGTAAGGGAATACACCTTCAGAAGAGTCAGGAGCAGCAGGCAA
>CAAKHC010019630.1:22411-38177 GCA_901007825.1 Macroramphosus scolopax | reverse complement strand
TGACCCCCCCCCCCAGCCCCCCCACCCCTTTTGTAAAACACCAGTGGTTGGGACCTCTTGAACCCGAGTCGAGCGCCCTCGGCGCAGCACTGGCCGTCTCCTCTCCGTGAGACTGATCAAATGCTTCTGCTCCACTTCATCAGCTCTGTCAGTGAATCAATACACATCACAGAGAGGATCTATGATCATAATTACACACACACTGGATTCAAAGGATGACACAAAGAGATGGGAAGGAGCAATATATTTAGGACACATATAATACACAGTCAAGTGCTCATTTGATATAAATTCAGCACATTATGTAAATTCAGTCCAACAGCAACCAGGAAGGTGAATGAATATTACATAACGGTCATCCAGAACGAACTAGTCCACAGCACGCTGGAGCCGTAACAGCTGATTGTGCTCAGCCCCTTTATGAGTTGTCATTTCATCTATCTTCCTTCTCATTCTGCTCCTGCATCTCACGTTTCTCTAAAACAAGTCGAAGACTTGCAGCTTTATTATTCTGTCTGAACAAGACAAAACTACAAGTGTGCATATCTGCACACACATCGTGCACATACATTAATCTGGCTTAAAGTGTGCTTTCATGTGTGCAGGCATCCCCCCTCAGGCCAGAAAGAGAAGAATCACACAGTTACTGCATACAAATACGGAGTTGCACAAATGTTAGCAGCATAACATGCAGAAGTCGAGCTCTGCTTTGTTCTGCAGGGCAATCAAGTCGAGCACCAGCTGAGCTCTCACACTGAAATAGATCTGCATACTGCAGTAAACAAGCAGAGAGAGACGTCAAATTATCATTTATGTGTTTACTAAACCAAAGATGTCTTTCCACCGCGGAGCGCCGTCTGAGGGAAATATGGTTGTTTGAACGCTGTTCCGCAGCAGAATCTATTTCACTAAACTCTTTCTACAAACGATCATATGATCCAGATCCCGCTGCAGCTTTTATCTTCCTGTGCACCTGAAATCATCCTGTTGGTGACTTTGCACACCAGCAGCGCATCGCCGGCAGTGCTAAAACCCAAACTTGGCCCGGGTTCACACCCTAAAGCTGCGGGCGGTGGGTGTGGGCAGCGCCAAGCAGTGAAGGGAGAAGGACATAAAGACAACGGCTGGGCTTAGTCAGAAAAAAGAGGTCGACATTTGGATCCACTGTTTCCTAAAAAAATGTTAATTATGCCAAACACTGGACTGGAATGATGTACCGAATATTACCACTAGGGCACCCCAGAAATTAGAAATAAATTGTGTGCTATTGCGCTTTCGTTGGCGCAGGTTGCAGATGTTTCAGTTCATTCCGGGGCAGTCGGTCTGCCTTCGATCACAGGTTGAAGCTCCTACATCAGACTGGACCACCGGAACTGAGAACATGACCCAATTCTAGGACCCGATTCAAATATAATGCCTCAGGACAAATGAAGCAGAAATGAGAGAGAAGCATCAAGATAATATTAAGATGTTAAATAACACGTAGAACTAAGCATTAGCATCTCAGAGCATCTATTGCAGTATGACTAACACAGGGGTTGCTTCTACGTTGTGCATGTGTTTTTATTTCTGGTTTCCTTCATCTGACTGAATTGTGAAATAAACCTGCACATTCAGATGTGTTAACTTGGTGAGGATGTCGCCTCCTGCTGACAGGAGGAACATCGAAGAAGACAGCTTCCCCTTCAAAGTTGCTTTTCTATCAAAGTGCACAGTAGCTATTTTTAATTTGCTTTTAGTCTTAAAATGCTCATTCTTGGTCTGGACGTGAACGTTCAGAACATTTGGTCGACTAATCCTTTGATAACTTAAAAAAAAGAGATGCATTTTTAATCGACTTCAATAAAAGGCCGAGGCTGACTAGACTCCATCGGACAGAGCTGGCCGTATTAGTACTGTAATCCAAGAATATAAGAGGAATGATGACTCCCCGATGCCTGGACGGAATGATGACTAAATCAAGACTAGCCTGTCGGCTCATCTCTTCCTCCCTTGTGCAGACAAACAATGTTTCAGAGATGAGTTGCTGCTCTCTGAGACTCCCAAACTCTCTGTCCGTGGGCCACAAGCGTGTCTTCAGCTTGCTGCCTCGAACATTTTTTGCTGAGAACGCCGGTGCTAATGGCCCCACGGCTTGACCGAGTCATTTGATGTGTGTTAGCTGGCTGCCCCCCACGTCACACAGGCCAGCGTTGTGTGGTGTTGCTACATTTAGGATGTGGTCAACACTGACAATCAGGATCCCATCTCTACATCCCCGGTGCTTACTACCAAACACACTACTGCAAGGCATGGACGCCCCTGTGGGAGCAATTATATAATAATGACTGAGGATCCTGAATGCATGCAGGAGTGTGTGTGTGTGTGTGTGTGTGTTCAGGAGAGCAGCCTCCCTTTGCATTGTCACTGATAGCGAGAAGCAAATCCAGAAGAGGACAGCAGTGCTGGAGTATACACAGCACACACAGAGGAGAGTAGACAGGCTCAGTGAAGCATCCTTCTCCACCCAGAGTCCACCGTCATATATGTGAAGGCACAAAAAACACACAAAGGACAACGAGTGACATGTGAAAAGCAGTAAAACACTCACCAGGCATTGTCAGAATTCCACAGAACAATCGAAGGCAGGCGGAGAGAGAAACCGAGGCTGAGCCGGAACAAGAGGGGAGGAAAAAAAAAAAAAGGAAAGGCAGGGATGGATGAGGGCATGGACGCTTTCAAAGCTCCATTTTTTTTTTTATCCTGCTGCCAATGTAGACTGTTGCTCGCCTCTCTTCCTTACTTGTGGTTCTGTCCCTCTCTCTCTCCCTGACTCCTTCTCTGTTTCCTCCTGCTGCTGCTTTAAGGCGAGGGGTGGAGAATGAGCGCTACAATGCTCTCTCCCTCGCTCGTCCCTCTCCTCCTTTCTCTCCTGTATACAGCATGCCCTACTTCCCCTGTTGTCTCTGAAATCGGACACACTCTCTTGTCTCCTCTGTTTTCTTTCACTCAGCATGAATGAATTGAAAGGTGACACTCTGATTTGGGGCTGATGGCGATTTGTCCCCCTGGTCTCTCCCCTCTCTCACGGAGTCCGGCTAAACCTCTCCCTTCCTCTGTCACTGATTGACTGCACCTCCCATCTCTGTCTCCTTGCGCAGGGAGGAGCCTGCATATGGTGTGCGGGGGATTGCTTGTATGTGTGTGTGGTGCAGCCTAGCTTGGCCCTGCCCCCTCCCCCAGTGTGTGCTCTTTGTCCTGTCAATTCTGGTGTGACGTGTGTTGCTTTTCCCTGTCAGCCACCACTGCTTCTACTGCCACAGCTGTTGTTTGGGAGGGGAGGGAGGGAGGGCGGGCGGCAGAGGAAGGAGGGTGCGCGTCACCAACCAGCCCGAAGCGTGGACTCGGTTCAGCTGGAGGACTAGCGCTCATGCTGGGGCTCGGGCACAAAAAGGACATGTAAATATGAGGCTGGAGCTCCACTTTGGCAAAATGACTCGGACGATGGGGCCAGCCAGAGGGTAGCGAGACTGGAATGTGAGTGGGCGGGGTTTCACCATGCTCAATTTGACCTGGGATTGGTAGATTGGCAGATGAGATACGGGTGAGACGGAGGTTATTTCCAGAGATTACACACTGGCAGTGCTGGCACACAGGGATAAAGGCCAGCGCAGGACACACAGATAAGGCAGCTGTGGAAAGCTAGTTCACTAATCTGCACCCCCTGCACGTCTGCAATGATGTCACCAAACATGACATCACCTCACCCTCTTATACAGGACACATGACAAACACACCAGTGCATTTAGACACCTCAATACCCTCACACGAGGGCGTGGAGGAGGCTGGAAGTCCACAGCTCGGAGTTCACACCCATTCTAAACAAAGCACTGCTCACAGGCACATTGTTGGGCACAAAATAACCACATCATGAGTTTCTATGTAGCTGGCCACCTGTTTCCCCTCGAAGCTGACAGATATGACAACTGATTTTACTGTGGCGTGTTCTGTACAACTCAGATAGAGAGACGGATGACACGCAACAAAGATGTATCCCACCGGAATCAACGTTGCAGTTTTGCATCTTAACCCCTCGGCTACACGGCAAACATCACATTTTATTAGGTTTCAACATGGCCCGCTCTGGATTATGGATTAATTTCTTATCCTGACAGCAAGAGAAATGTCTGATGCAATCCGCTGCAACAGGACTGCTTAAAGTGTTAAGTGCTGAAAAAGCCGTCACGGTGTGTTAATGTTTAGGTAATGCATTAAAGTAAGGTGAGGTCTTTGATCTGCTTTATTATGTTGTCTGGTGATAAGCTCGGTGATCGTCGAGTTCAGCAGCGGTTTGACGTCATCGCCTGGCGAGCTATCAGTGTTTTGATTGACTGTTGCATAACTGTTTTTTTCAACTGGTAATGGCCGAGTTTTGGACAAGTTTCACGTGTGTTGCAGAGGATTGTACCTTGTTAGCATGTATTTATTTACATGGATATATTTGTCTGTCATGTCTTCATGTTGGTGAAGTGTCGTCTCAGTGATTTCAGGGACCGTCGGTGCATCACATGAGGAGACACGCCCTGGAACTAACATGCATCCTGTTGCAATGAACTCACTGAGTCTGCTGACTCTAATAATGGATCATTGGATGGCAGGAAACATGTCTGGATGTGCACATTAGCAACCGTTTGCTACTTTGATTCCCTACCATGAGCTCCGTTTAGAATATGTCAATCTTGCGTCTTTAGCTCGATGTGCTGCCCTGAAAAAAAAAACAAAACACGGCCGTGCATCAATGAGGCCCTTACGCCTGTAATGTGCAACAGATTGACAAAGAATGACCTGCTCGAAACTCTGAATGTATCATTTGAAACATGACAAGAGTGCAGTCTGAGTGCGGGGAACTATTGGAGAGGGTTTGTAAATGCACAATCAAAAGCTGAAAGTCTGACCCAGACGCAATCGAGCTCGCAATAACAGCACTCATAACATGAGGGGATACTTATATAAGTCTGGTATGGTAATTCCCCCTTTACTGCCCCACTATTTACATTCTGCAGGCAGTGAGCATCCAGATCAGTGATCAGTAAAAGAACGCAGCTGAGTGAGTTGCATGGGGAATACAACTCCAGGACTGCAGCCTATTATAATGGCAGACGCCGTTTCATAGCATATACATGTTCTAATATGGGAGTCACACGGGAACAATACTGCAAAACGAAATTTACCTTTGACTTTGGCAGCAGCCAATCAGGAGCTGACAGGACGAGCGACGAGCAGGCTGCGAGGTAAACTGGCAGCTCTGCACCTGTTTGTCTCTAACTAGGTCACGCTGCACCAGCCCGAGCTGTGCTGCTGTTATGCGACATACACAAGTCCCTCTTTTAATTACGTTTAATTTAGTTGAGCTGTACGAGATAAGAAGAGCAATAGTTATTGGAAAGAAAGAATAAGAGATCATTCCTCGTTGATTGGGAGCAGCTCCGCCATCCGTGTTGTTCCTATTGATCCACTGGAGAATATAAAGTCAGCAGCAGCTCCCTCTGTTCATGCATCTCTGTAATGAATGAAGAGAATACGTGAAGTCACGGGTCACACTGGCAGACACACCCATGCTCCACGACAGTCTGACCTTGATGAGGCAGCGCCTGGAGGAAGCACTGCGAGTGGAGGATAATGAAGCAGACCGGGAGGAGAAGCTTCATCACTGCTCAGTCAAAGTCTCTATCACACCAAGTGGTTTAGATGTACTGATTTATACCACACTGAGCGAGGCGGCGGGAGCATGCGAAGTCACAAGGCTTGCATCAGAGTCGCGGGTGAAGCTGAGCAGTCTGCGGAGACCTGAGAAGAGGATGCTTCATAAACGACCTGAAGGTACTGACGGTTACTGCCAATGTAAAATCCTTCTCTTGTTCAAGCGCTGGAAGTAGAATGCAGAGCACATTCCAGCTCACAGTGCGCGGCCTTCAGTCGGAGTGGAAGTGGCTCTGCCTCCTATAAGCACAGTCTTTAACAAGTGTCTTACATAACCATCTCCACAGTCGATTATTCAGCACTTACTTTAATGTGTGCTCTTGAAAACAATATAAACCAATACAGAAACAAACTAGTGGGGCATTTGGCAGAGGACAGCAGACCACTGGAACCGTCATGTGTGTCAAGATATATGTGCAAGGAATTATTAGAAATAGGCCTTTTGCATGAAAGTCCATCTGTTATGTCCATTTAAAAGGCTACATATGAATGGAGATGTCACATGTGCACGACTCCTGTTAGCCCTTGAATGCAGCAATGAGCTGCAGCCAGTTCTGTGTGTTACATACGTCTCAACCACCCCAACAAGTCTTCATCATGTTGAAGACCTGTGTACACCTGCTCCCTAAAGTTTTCACCACTGTGTATTTGTGTTAATTCAGACACAGCTAGTGATGCTACTATTAGTACTATTAGTTATATCCGTGTGTGATATATAACCAGCAGTACTGTGACCATAGTCGATTTAAGAGTGGAGTAAATGAGCGTTTGCATGAGTACTGGGATGCGCAGGCCAGCGCTTTGATGGAGCCCTCGGTATTCCTGTCACGCTCAAGGCTCTATCCATTACAGCTCATTACCCGGGGAGAGAATGAAAGAGAGGAGACCCTTGGCCATGCTCGCCCTGGCTCGCTGAAAGCCCAGCAGGGTTAAACATGTGAGTGAGCCACCAGAACCACCAGCTGGGCAGGTGTCAGCACCACCTGGGTCGGCCCAGACAGGATTCTACTGCAAGTCATGAAGACACTGAAGTCATCGGAGTAGCGATTTACAGCAAAGCTTCCTAGAATGCATGAAAAGTAAAACACTAGAGGATTTTGTCATGGAGGGAGGGGTGGCCACGTCCCCTTTATGGATGTAAATAAGAAACAGAATGTTTGCTGCGCTGCTGAGTGGAACCAATGCCATGTAAAATCTAATTGCTCATTAGCATATTATAATGGCACCTTCAGTAGCAAAGCTTTGTGGAATTTGTCGGACGGACCGTGGTAATTGTTCTTGGCTCAATCTTAAAAGGATGAGTGGGGATTTTCCAGGCGGGTCCACAGTTGCAGGCAGTGTTTCCCAGTAATTAACCTGATAGGCGTCGGTATCGTAGTGAACCGTAAATATTTCTACAATTCTTATAATAACGTATTTAACGTTTGCTGAGTTGGATGAGATATAATGTTACAATCACCAATCAATGAGCTGATGGACAACCCTCCCTCCCTCCCTCCCTCCTTCACCCACTAGGACCGTACTGACAGTGGTACCGCAGCCCGGCAATAAAACCAGAGTAGGTTGACTGTGCAGGGCAACACAGGGGCGTTTCCTGTTTCCAGGTGTGCTTACTCTACATCTAGAACAAAGTGAATATTTTACAGGAACAATAGCAAAACACGATGATATACAGTTTATTACAATCGATTAATGTCCCAATTTCCATCACTTCATTTACATTTTCAGGTATATTCAGCACATTTTCTCAAATTCCAATTAAAAACAAACAGTACAGATGTTTATATCTAACTGGAATTATTTACCAGCAGAAAAGATTCTGGAAGCTTGGGTTCTTTCCCCAAATGCTCCACGAGACCACTGTTATCATCTTTGTTGTTGTGTTTTCCTACAGTTCTGTTGGTTTGTCCAGACTTTCGGAGGATTACTGAACCACCACCAAGCCGGCTCCATTCGTGGGAAGAGCCGTCGACTATAGTGAGAACCATCATTTCTTCACCAGCGAAGCTCCACGTGTCTCTGCACAGCCTGTGTTCTGTCTGTTGGGAACTCGATGTACCAGAATGTCTAACCTTGGCTAACAGTTTAGAAAACTTACAGAAAGAAAAACACGCACGCCGGAGCCGAGATGCTTGAACCTCAGAAAGGAACGGCCGCGGCCGTCCTTGTTCAAGTGAAGAACACCTTGTTTACAGAAGCAGGTCGAATCAACCTTTTCAAAAACACCCACCAGGCTCCGAACACAGCAACAACACTCTTGAATTAATGAAATGCTCTTTGTACTGTAAAGTGGAAATAGATGAGCTTTATAACGATCAACCAATTAGAGGGATTAAGTTGTGAGATGCTACTGATGGATTCATTGAATCTATTGTGTTCTGTAATGATCCAAAGTGGAGGAAGAAACCTGCTCTGTAGAAATACATTAGCTCCCTAAGAGCTCCGTTTCATCTCCACCAAATCATGCTGATGCATCGCAAATAAGATGGCAAAGAGGGGGGAGGGGGAGGGGGGGGCACTGGAGAGAAAAGGAGTAGAAACATGCACTCTTCCTCTAATTAGATTGCTGCAAGGACAACAATGAAGGCGTTGCTGTTTTCCTTTAGACGTCAGGCTTATCTTTACTCTACGTGTGTTCACAGGGCCATCGCTAATAAAATCATCAGTTAAATCACTGACGTGTGGGAGAAAGGAAGGGTCGCAGGACCGAGACCGGAAATAAGAGAAGATGCGAGGGGCTGACAGCAAGCAGAAGATGTCAAATGTGACCGCGAGCAGGGGTGAGGAGGACATCGTCGGTACTGTGGCATGAAATGAAGTAGAAATGAGCGGAGAGAGGTGAGAAGAGGATGTAGTGGCAAGTGTGAGGCGGCGGATTGGGTTTAATGGAGCGGAAATTCACCTGTGAACTGCGGATGCAGACACCTGAACTCTTATGAAAGAAGAATGAGGAGGAAATAAATTATAAAAGAAAGATGTAACAGAACAAGAGGAAGAGAGAATTAACACAAACACAGGAGGAGACGGTCAAATTGAAAGAGGGTTGATAGAGGCTGGGGGAGCAAAACAAGTGATGTCGGGAAGTAAGCGAGAGGGATGTGGAGGGAGATCGGAAGGACGGCAGAAGGGAGGGAACATTAGGAAGAGGTTGGATATTAGAGTCGGACCACCTGGGGAATGTTTACAGAATTTAATAACTCTAAATGTCATCACTTTATTGGATTTACGGATGGATGTCTCTCTCTCTCTCCCTCGCTGCTCTGCTCTCTTACCATCACACACACGCACACGCACACGCACACACCTGCAACAATTACCATGGTACTCGTTTGTGCAGCTCTATGGAACGATGACAGGAGGTTTGCATGCAGAGCTCTTGAATCCTGTTACAGGAAGCTGCTCGGAGTTACAGGGTAAAGCTGCTTACAGCGTGCTGATACCACCACTTCTCTTCCTTTCTACGGTTGTTACAGCGGTGACATTAGAGCTGTCAATCCAAAGCAAGGGGGATGTAGAAATAACTCTGCATCATAACTGACTTTTAGAAACCACGCAGCAGACACGTCGTCACACGTCACTAACTCAGGTTGATACGAGTGCCCTTGAGCAGGACGCCGACCTGTAGCTGCTCCCGGTGAGCAGGTTGCCACCCTGCGTGGCAGCTTCCACCATCAGTGCACGAATGACTGACTGAGGCACCATTGCAAAGTGCTTTGAGTACCATTAAGGTAGATTCACATGGTGAATGCAAATCATGCATTCACTCTATTTTAGCTCTGCTTTTGTCCTCTATCATCTCACTCTGGAGCTGGAAAGTGCTCGGCTACTTTAAACAGCTGCCGTTTGGGCCCGTGCAGGTATGGAGCAGTGGATTCTTTGTGCTTTTCCTCAGAGACCAGTTGCCCGTTGAGGCCCAAAAACATCAGCATGAGAGCAGTGAGAGTGAAATCAAACAATAAAGTTGCATTATAAACATTATAAATTGTCTTTGATACATTGGAGTTATAACTCCTCCCTCAACACATCTTTTTCAGGTCATGTGCTGGTTCGGCTGATAAAATGAGATCAATCCCTGAACATCTCTTTCCGTTCTTCCAACAGCTCTCTGCTGTTTCTGTAAGATCTGAAAGCTCACATACTGCAGCCACTATGATATCCGTCAGTGTCAGTGGGGTTCGGATGAGGGCGCCGGCAGATAGAAAGGGTCAGATCGTCTAATAAAAGTACAACCTGTAGAGAAGATCAGAGCGGCCGAGGAAGCAACAAGAGTCTGTCACATCATGAGGTCAGTGCACGGAACGAGAACAGACGCATCATGATTCAACAGACAAACACCAGCCCACCTTCCCCTCTAACGAAGGTTCTCACATCGTCACTGATGCTGTAAAGCATCTCTGTCCCTTCCTGCAGTCGTCCCATGTTTCCCAATGGATGGGGATTGTTAGAGCCCCATCTCCCTATTACTGATACAGTATGGATGCTACTTCAAAGATGCTACAACATACAAAAATATACTATTATAATATCAATATAATATTGTATTTAGGTCAAATCGTCCAGTGATGTGTTGTTAGGTCCGGTGTGTGCAGCCGGGGCCGTGCTCTGTTTCCACGTTGCTAAAGATAGACGTGCTCATTGAGTGTCCAGCCTCTGATTAACACTGATGAATATTTCATTTCAGATGTCCAGCTGCTCCTCATCTACAGGTCGGCCCCCCCGAGACAGCCTGAGGCTACGAGTCCTGACAGCTTCATCACGGCAAACCAATACACTGCAAATAAGGGCGGCCACAAGATCCTGTGTGTTCGCATGAACGTACAAGCAACTGTATTAAAAGAATGGATGTAAATGGTATGGATATGATTTCAGGTCTCCTACCACATGATGCACAACGGCTGTCAGTGCTGGAGACGAACACTGAATACTAAATGTTCTCTGCATGCGCTGCATCTCTCACATTCAAGGCTGCACATCTGCACACCAGGGAGTTTTCAGTGAATAGGATTCCCTCCCTCCAGCCGGCATCTCTCCTCAGTCTCATCATCCCTCTTCCCTCTTCTCCCAGCCTGTCTCCTGCAGCTCGGTGGAGGCAGGTCCCGGCCTGACAGACAGCGACTCTCTCATTCTGCATCTGTTTCATGCTTTCTCACGTATCCCGTCCCAAAGAGTGATACATTAGGGGTGACAGATCTTCCACAAACTGGGGAATTGTGAATAGGAAGCGATCATTACACAGAGGCAGCTGTACGACTGTTATTCCAGGTGAGATAAGACACCTCCTGGATGGTCCTATTTCTCTGTCGGTTATTTGCCTCTTTCACATATGATGATGGTGATAGGTCAGGAGACCTCAATACCGCTTGGAAATGGAGAAAGTGGGGGAGTTTGAAATGGATAGAAGGGAGCGATGTTGGGAAGATAGATGCTATAAAAAATGAGCAGAAGTGTGTGACAGCATGTAGAAAGACAGCGGGACAAAGAGGAGGCATGGCTCGTGTTCCCCACCGTGTTCCACACCGTGTTCCACACCGTGTTCCACACCAAACAATTGGTGGAGCTCCCTTGTGATGGTTTGACAGTGATGTTAATGGATCATTAAAAGTACGAGGAGCAGCAACTTGGCTCGCAGCTTTCAAAAAGCCAAAAGCACAGACAGAACATCCCTTTGAATCCAGCACTTCCATTAATTAAACCGCACAGATGGACACGTTGGCTTTTCTCCAGATGCAACAAAAGGTGCTGGGAAAGATGGACATTCCTTAAGCTTGTGATAAAAGACCATCCATCAAAAACACAGAGCGAGCCGGCGGCGTGATTATAGGTCAACACAGCTAAGTCGGGATGAGGGAGAATGTTGGCTGAACTTAAGAGGACATAAGGAGAAGTTCTCAAAAACTGACAATTAGAACGACCCCGGGGGACAAGACAGCATCACATGGGTGGATCTGTGGTCAGGAGACTCACCACAGACCTAATCCAGGCTCTGATGCAGGGCTGGGGGGACGGCGTTAAAGCCGGATGATCTCACAAAGAGATTATAGAAGCTTTAAGCTTCAAATAGATATTCAAATGATTCTAGTATAAATATACATTTCTATAAATGAAGGGATGAGTCTAATGGCTGGTGTGTGATGAGGTGCAGAGAATGAGGCTGGTAGTTTATTTCTGCACAACACAGTGTAAGAATAGAGAATGATTGACCTTACTGTCTGTTACTCATGACTGGTTCCAGTGCTGCTGGTGTGGGTGTGTCTCCTGTTATTTAACTAACTGTACGTGTCAACAAAGGCACGACCCTCATGCAACACAGGATATTTTAATCGTATATTTTAGCACATCTTCAGGCTGGATGTCTAGGAAGGCCGTCGAGGTTCAGACATGACTCTCGGGATTCGGGCGGGTCCGGAAAGAAACGTGTAGCTGCAGCTGCACAAGAGTGTGAGACTGCACCTTCCATCTGAATGTTTTATCAGGCGGTGTTAAACTATCCTGTTCCTCTTAGTGTCTCGTCTCTTCTGAATACTGAAACCAATATTACATGACATGAGAAGACATCTCCAAGGAAGCTCACTGATTCTAATGTGGGAGGTGAGGTGTCGCTTCTTAAATGCTAGTTCACTCCAGGTTTATGTTATTTATGTTGCCGAGCTCACACGAGAAAAATAAACGATATCTCAGCACAAGTACAAGCTGAATATGCTGACTTTCGTTAAATGCCACCACTGAGGTGAAAACCGATCCCCTTCATGACACGACATCACAGAAGAGAAGGAGATTCAACAGCAAGGAAGAGCTAAACATATTAAAACTGACAGACTGGAGAGTCAGGATCCAAACGCACTGACAACACAACACTGGAATGTCAGCGCTGACCTGAATAGGCAGCCATGAGGCAAAGAAAGAGCCTGGGATGAAACAGGATACAGTCAGGATACTGGATGTGCCGGCATCGCCACAACTAACAAACCCTCACCTGTCGTTGTCCACGCTCCTGAAGCCGGGGAGGATGTGTCTGAAGCTGGAGTTGCGGTCGAGTTTGGGTTGACTCTTTGTGCGTTTTATTGAACCCTTCAGTCGCCGGCTGAGGAAACCCTGTTGGGGAGAAACGCAGTCAGTAAAAGGCCGTAGGTGAACATGCAATCACACAGGGAACACACAATGTTGGTGTGTTGAGGGAGAGGAAACTGTTCCCCCACCAAACCGACCCACAATTCTTCCAGCCGGTCCTCGGGATCGAAGCTCTCAGTACCCGGCCAGCTTCTCTAACCTCTAGGCCACAGCTGCCCCCAAAAGATGTCGATCATTAAGCTCAGCCTGGCAGCAGGGACAGGACATATTAATAGTGACTTTTATGCTGCCCATCCTAAATTCAGTGGGGCCGGACGCCATGAATAGTTAATGGGTAATAAATGAGTATAGATCTTCATATAAGAGTCAGATGATGTTCACAGTCGGAGAAGCCGGGACAAGGTCGAACACATTACCTGAATCCAAAATGAAGTTGGCAACAAAGCCACCTTCATAAAGATATTCTTTAAGAGCACAAACACAATGGTGATGACTGTTTCCCCACAGCTCCAATCATGCCAGTGTTTGTGACGGGTCGTGTTGTTGTGCAAACGTTGTGTTTTGTAATCATCTCCATATGCTAATTCAATGGATGCTTCCCCTTTATTAGTTTTCCAAGTCTCCTCTTTGTCTGAGTGTGTGTGTGTTTACTTCTCCTAACATCTGCAATCGCACGCCCCAAGCACCTCGCCGTCTCCATGGCAACAGTCGGCTGGCATCAAGAATGAGACGGATGCGGTGCAGAGATGGCTGGCTGTTGCATGTTTTTCTCCCTGACTTTTTTATGAACTGCTGCTGCTTTTTCAACAGCAGGGATGAAGATCGATGAAGAAAGGTAGAACGATTTTGCAGGGCAGCACGAAGAGGGCAAAGCTAGACAAAACTGCCAATATGAGGGAGACAGACATTTTTGTAGTGTGCAGGCACAGGAGCAGCTTTATACTGCAAACATCACCAGAGATTATTAGAGTCTGAATAATCCGCTGAGCACCTCTTCAGGCTCTCGAGCCTCAATTTGGTAAAGCAACTCTTACGCACGCTTCACCTTTGAGACATACTTCCCCTACAGTGTCTAATGTCATCCAGGCAGCACGCGGTGAGGACCTCCCTCCGTCACAGTCAAGCCATTAACACACCTGTATAATTACCACCTACCATGTGAGCAGGTTGCCCCGGGCAACGAAGGACTAGAGATAATTAGAGAGGGACTTCTCAACAGCCTGCCGAGCGATCACAGAGCAGCAGCTTCAACCTGATGATCAACAACTGGATACAAGAGAGCTTACGAAAAATGAAGCGAAAACGTGGTTGACTGCCATCTGGTGTCTGGTTGCAGTATGGCTGATAATTTCTGGGAACTTCATGTTGATACACATCACGTCTGCTTTCTGTCATTCTAGGTAGTTCTCATCATGCCGACGTAGGTGGAAGTGATTCTCCAAACTATAAAACGGGGGCGTGACATTGTAATTGATGTGCGCTCTGAGCGGAATACTGGTAGTCGCAAGGTCTTTTATATAATCCTGAGTGGGAGACGGAAGGTCGAAAGGGGGTGTAACACTAACTCTCCATATTAGTAAAGGGGCTCGGTGTATGGTCTGTTTTTCAGAGGGAATGCATGTGACGTGACAGTGTGCAGGAGTCATTGCGGTCACACCCACTGAGCTGCTAAAAGACAAGTAGCAGCGTCAGCCTGCAGCTTGAATGCACTGAAATCACAACAGAGGCAATAGAGGTAGAATTACTGCTTTTACGACCAAACCTGGTCCCTATCACTGCTTCTTGAAATCAGAACCTTCAGATAACTTTGGGCAGCGGTGATGCTGCTCCAGCTACATCAGATTGTTTCATACAGACATGTATCGCAAACATTTACTGTAGCAATGAGTGTTCTGAAATGTTTTGCCACTTAGTCTGACTGAGGGGGCGAATTGAGGAAGTGAATCAATGGACACCCTTTATTCAAAATTAAAATGCATGAATAAAAGTGATTGAACCGAACCGTATAAGTACACCAGCCACGCCATGTGTGTATTTGAGTGTGTGGGCATATGGTTAGATAAGCACGGGGCGAAGTTTTGAATATGAGTCAGACGCCGTTTCCTCCGACTGCATTTAACATCACCGTGAATACAGCTCCTCCAAAAAAACATGACAAAGGGGACTGGAAGGGGAGGCAAACGTTTTTCCTTTCCCCCCCCCTGTGATAGAAAAGATGGCAGGGGAGTCGAAAAATCAATAACACACATATGTGCAAACACCGACACACGCCTTCTCTCATTTCTGCATGTCATCCTTCACAATCCCTCCAAATTCTGAGTCATTCCCTGCAGCCCTGAGAGTGTGTGCGCCTGCTGCTGTTGGCATATTCACAGCTAACAAGTTGAAATACTTCTCTTTTCAGAAATAAGTCGGTGAACAGAAGCCTGTCCCTAAAGGCAAGGTGAATTGATTGGTGGCCGCGTGCTCTCCTCTCCCTGATGGATGGACTCCCAAGAATACAGGGAGAAGTGCAGAAGCAGGGAAGGACAAACATATGAAAGGAGAACCTATAATTCATCTTTTTGTTTGTATTCTTTCACCCTCGCTAAGGCATGTGCTGTCCACATGCGAGGCTCTGTGATTCAATCTGCCTGTCAAAGCTCTTGCAGAGCTGCAGGGCAGGTTAGCATGAATGAATGGTCTATTTTTCTCATTTACAATCAGGCAGTAAGGTGACTGATGCCTATATTACTGCCGAACCCCATGGGAGGCAAGACACAGACTGTTAGCATTTAATACGTCTTCAGCACCTGCTCATCTGAGATGACTGACGCGGGGGAGGGGGGGGGCATGTAGGGAGAGAAGCTAAGATAGAGACCTACTGAGAAAATGAGAGATGGTGGAACATAGAGGACAGAAATAGATGTGAGACCGGTCAGAAAAAAAAAATTGAGAAAATGAAAAAGCGAGTGTCTGC
>CAAKHC010019630.1:0-12722 GCA_901007825.1 Macroramphosus scolopax | reverse complement strand
ATCAAAACCATGGAATTTACTGCTTTTTATAAAGAGATCAAATAATATTGAGCAAAATTGAGTTCAATCTTTTGGTCCGGCCCTCAACAACAGTCCCGGTTTCTCATCAGGCCCCATGGGAAAATTAATTGCCCAGCGCTGGTCTAAGTCATCAGTCTTGATGTCGGTCCCAGAGGTCTCGGCAACATGACCAAAGTATTTTGAGTGGCATTGACTGATCAATTCTTCTTCTTCAATCAGCAGCTGGTTTTGATAAACAAATAATAATTTAGTTCATTTTTTTCAACCAGAAAAGGGTCAAATATTCTCTGCTCCTCTTTTGCATATGTTACGGTAAATCAGAAAACCATGTTTTAACTCTAGAAGGTTTTTGCATAAATTAATTGGGATTATCTATGTTTTGCAGAATATTTCGGGTGTTTGGACATGCCATTCCTCCACAGCTGCTCCAATACTGTCAGTTGGCGGTTTTCCAAGCTGTAATCTCTATAAACAGACATCTGCAGGCGATGGACTGGAGGGTATTGTAGTTTTACATTTGAGGTCAGACCAATCACGTTCCAGCAGGCTTTGTTTCCAGGCAGGTAAACGTTCCGTGTGGAGAGTGGAAGGGGCAGAACACAATGGCTGAAATACACAACCGAGTTGTAGGTGTCATCTCTGACTTCCAGCTCCAGTCTCACCGGTCAAGCTCCTAATTGGACCGTAAACAAGAACCTGCAAACTGAAGAACGGGTGACGGGTGACTGAATCCTTGTCAGTGCAACTTCAGTTGTCTGATTGAGGAGCAGCACTGGAGTCAGAATGATTCCAAGGTGGTGCCAGGAAACGGTTGCTGTGGCAGAGTGGGCCAACTGAAGAGCTACCAGAATCACTCCCTCAATTCAACAAACACATGCTGATGGCATTGAAACATCTGTTGCCATGACAACACGTTTGTTCATCTTCATTACGAGGATCAAGTAATTAGGAAATAGGCAGATAAGGTGATCATAGTAATGAATGAACGTATGTGTATGTGTGAATATCTCATTTGCACACACACACACCCCCACACACACACACACAAACACACAAACAGTTTGGTTGTGAACTAATTGTGACTTTACAGCACATGCTTGCACATGTTTTCCCATCTGCGTGCGATGGATCTCCATGACTGCATGAGAGGTTTCACTTGCTGTAACTCGCCTGTGATTCCAACCACCAAACCAACTGCAAACAGTAAACAGATACTCGCACATGCGGCTACATCGGATCGAGGTCGCCCATGAAACTTAAATTGAAAAGCACAGCTAAAAATCAAAGAGCTGTGGTCTCAGATTATAGACTTGTTTGAAAGGTCTGTTTAACAGCTGATTGAAAATGTATAGAAGCCACATCAATTCAGTAACCAAAATCTGTCCTCAGAATCTTAAAGGCATCACAAGAAACGGGAACCTAAGCACGATCAAAGGGGAGATTTGTGCATGTTTTTATCTGGAGCACAGATCACAGGTCTGTCTACACGGACAGCTAGAGATGATCCAGAATGCTGCAGTGACGGTTGCAGCAAGGAACAAAACACTCAGACTGTAACTACACACACGACCAGTTTCTTACAGAAACACTCTGCTGCCTGTCAATGGATCAGGGTTTCGGTCCAAGACACCGATCAGATCTTTTCACCCTGTGCAGACATCTGAGGTCGGCTTTGGGACTACTGGTGGCTCCTAGAATTAAAGGAAAACATGGGAAATCTGTCTGCAGCTGCAAATGTACTATAAAACTAAACTTTGGAAGGACTCCAGCATGCCAGGCTGGATTTGCATTGGGCTCAATGTTAGCAGACAGTAAAGTGACTGTTGTATCAAAAGGTGAAGTATCTTTAAACGACCAAGACTGCCACGAGTCCATCTACAGAACTGTTGAATTGACCTCTGTTCTAAGTCATTCTCCCTCTATATCATCTTCTTCATCCTTTACTCTCTTCTGCTTCTTCCCCCGGCCCTGCACTTCATGATCATATCATTGCCATCTGCCTTTCTGCCCTCCAGATTAATGTTCTCCTTAAATCTATCTCTGAATAGTCTCATCTTCACAAATTGAAACACCCGTCATTTCCTGAATCAAATCTGCCTGTCGTCTTCATGGCACCTCTTTTCCTTGTTATTATCCATCCTTTAAAACTCCATCACACCCTCCATCTTTATCCTCCTTCACCGTCTATCTACAAATAGAAGCATCTCGCTGTCTCTCTTCCTCTGGGCCTTCAAAGAGTAGGTCCACGGGACCCTGGACGTATCGGAGTGAGCCCTGGGGGAACTGAAGCTGCAGGATGCATTCAATATGTGCATGATACAACACATATTAGACAAAAGCTATTGGAAGCAAAAGGAAGCGGCAAGGTTGAAATAATACATAAAGCTCCTTTGTTCCATTTGCCCAAAACGACTTCTTGTTACTGAAAATGTTTCAGCTCACCAGGTGAGAGACAGATGTGTCTCAATTCAAAGCCTCATCCTTCGAGGTAGGGCTTTGTAGACAGGAAGGCCGGACGGAGTGTTGATGAAATGAGACTGTCTGGTCTACACAGGACTTCCTATTTGCATCAGCAGCTGTTCCCACCTTTAGTCTTGCGACAGAATCCTTAGCAACCTCGACAGCTTGCTGTAGTTCACAATAAGCTGGTAGAAATTGAGCCAGACGTCTTAGCTTTATTAACTATCCAGGTCCAGCACCACCAGGACTCCCTGCACAGCTGAACCAAAGAACACGCTGCAGCACCATATCCTTTCTTAAGTGTGTGTGTTGTTATGTAAGTTGCGATAACTCCAACAAAGTTGTCTTCTCTGTGAGGGATTCAAATTATATTCACATCAATAATGTTCATTTATAAACTAGCATGTTAAGTGTTGGAATCAAGTAGCTGGTAAACACAAAGTGTATAAGAACATCATGTAGTCTCTTATATGAATCGATAGAGATCCTGACCCATGATGTGATCAGCAGATATTAAAGACTTCACATTGAAAATAATATTCCTCCAACAATCAGTGATGTAGGTCAAACTGCACATTTCCTGAGTGTTCCTCAAGCAGGCGTGCTCCATCCCCAGATCAATGCCAGTTAACCTTCCCTCCCTCTCAGACCTGACCAGCATCGGATATTCAAATCCGCAACAGGACTGTAGATGAGGAAGAGAAGTTCAAAGCATCAAACCTCTCCAGCAGCACTTCGGAGGAAATAACCTACTCGTGTGTGAGGAGAGCACGGAACCCGTTCTCCGGGCGGGGGGGCTGGTAATGAGTCACAAACGCTGTTATAAGACAGCCACTCATAGATTCTGGGAAAATTATTCAAAGGGGGGATATAGTGATGAACATTCGAGCACAACGACTTATTTTTGTTGCCGTTGTGCCAGAGAGCCGTGCTGATATAATTATAATAACGGGTGCCGTTCTGAGCAAACATTGTTCTTTTGCCTGGAGTGATGTTCTTTGTGATCTGTAATTGCCTGAGAGGCTGGCTGCGCCGCGCTAAGTGGCTCCATGATGAAAGAGGAAATTTGCAAAAGGTTGTTGTAAGCAAGTAGTTGGGTATTTAATCTGCCTGCACATGATAGCGACATGAAGAAACAACATACGAGATGTGGTGCTACTGGTGGTGGAAGCATCAGGGGGCTTTAAACTACCAAATACACAAACCCTGAGACAGTGGGAACAGCTGTAAACACAACGTTGCCATATTATCAATAATTTAGGTCGATGCTGCAAACAAGTTTGCATAAAATCCTATATTTATTTTCAGAGGGAAATATCAGGCTGTTCAGTGGATCACTGCAGACAGTCGCTGACGGAGAGCATGTGGTCAGATATCAGAGCAGAAACAGGACAAAAACAACTGCTAAAAAAAAAGCGGATTTTAAAGATCTAAAATTAAAATGATGAGTTGAAAGTGAAGCTCTGTCGAGCTGAGGTACCTTATTGGTGGGTTGCTCAGTACGACACAGCCATTGGATCTTTTAACAACATTTAATATCGATTAAGAACGGCCGAGTGAGAAGTTCAAACAGTAGAAGAGGAATGATGAACAGAGAGGGAGTGATCACAGGATCCTGTTATCAGTGTCAGCGTGACAAGAAAGCCTCCACCCTCGGGGCTCAAAGAGCAGCCTGCAAAGAGAATCCTGAATTCTTGCGTTATGACAGGAGAGAAAACACACGCACACGCACACGCACGCACACGCACACACACACACACACACACACACACACACACACACACACAAAGAGCGTTTGTAGACCTTTTCAAGCTTTCCACATCTTGAGGGCTAACAGGGTTTCATCTCCTCATGTTTATACTTGGTTACTTGGCAGATGTTTTATTCCGCGCCCGATCGACGGACAGTTCTCTGAGCCGTACATCTCTCCAGCATGAGACCATATGACAGGTATGTGCTTTCCTGAATACATCCATTGAATTTCGTTTGGCACAAGTCGATTCCAATCAAGCTGCACAAGTATCTCAAGGACCACTCGTAGGGGAAGAATGCACCAGGGCTCTGTCGGAATAGCAAAAGGTCTAAAGACTTACATGGATGGGATGTTTCTACCTTGTATTCCTAATGAATTAGCAAAACAGCCTAAAAACCTGCTTTTTTATTTTGCCATTGTGGAGTATTGTTTGAAGATTAATGAGAACAAATTATTTTGGAGACGTGTCTGAAACATGACAAGATACTGGAAACTTGAAAGAGGCTGAAAACTTTCCGTGCAAATATTCTCTGTGGGGCCGATGAGATGTGCAGCAGAGAGAAATCACAGGCTGTCAAGGCTGTGTTTACTGTGCTGCTTCTACCTGGAGCACCGTCTCCTCTCAGTCCGCCCTGCCTCACACTCTCCCTCCTTCAAAATACATCACTTTTCTGTTTTCTTCCCCTCAAGTACAAGACAACTAGAACCTGTCTTGACTGGCTGAAAGCTGCGCCTGCCTCTGGAATACTAACTTGGAATTAACGTCACTCAAGGACCAATGCGCAGGAAAGAAACAGCTTTTATTAATGTTGTGAGGAAGCGTCGTCTCATTAGTGATTTATCTGAGTTGGACAGTGATCCATCTGATGGAGGTCACAGTGGAGGCCCACCCAGGTTCCTCGTGTATAACAGGCGGGCGCAGCGCTACGGTTCAGAATAAAAAACATATGTTGGCGACAAAGAAGAGAAAAGAGTGTTTCCTTATGTGAGTGTACAGAGACTAACGCTGAACGGAAAGGACGGCGGCGGACTCTTGACCCCTGAGATGCAGTATTTACTCAGTGCAGAGATGATAGTGTGGTAAAGAGGTGCTGTTCTGTCTCCTTGGAGTGACTCTGTGGACACGAGGGACTTAAAGAGAATCATTTCAACCTTCAGCAACCACTGGTGTGGTCAACAGTCACTCTACCGTCAGCTAACAGTGAGCCCTCGGCTTAAGTCGGCTCTAGGCTGATAAAACAAAGATTATAGCAGCCTGAATTTTGTTTTAACAACTCATGTTAAGCACAAATGCTGCTCGCAACAACCCCCATAGTTGACTGTAGTTGGACCACGTCCACAAACAGGACAAACATCAGAAGTATGCCATGTTCGAGGGGCTGTGCTCGCTGTTTGGTTTGGCACATGCATGCCTTTGTCTACAGTGTGTTATGGGAAGAGGAGGATGAAGAGAGGAGTGGGGGCACATGGAGGAAGTTTGTGTTTGTGCAGAGGGCGACGCAGCAGCAACATTCCTTTGACTGCTGACGGGGACGTGGTGTTTGCCTCAGATATGTGCAGGCTTGGAGTCGGTTAATAATGTTAGCAAATGACATACGATCACCTCTTTGGAATTCTTCTTTCCCAAAAGAATAGAGATGGACCCAGGTGAGCACAGTGCTCACAGACTGCCAAAGTGTAGTTAGACTACTCTTTGAGATGTGAACTTATGGATGCTTTTCTTAAAAACTGTGAATTATTTGGCTGTATTACCTCTGCCGAGGAGGGTATGTTTACCTTCAGTTTGTTAGTAGGATTATGCAAAGACTACACAGCCGATTTACACCAAACGTTTTGGAAGAGTGTAGCATGTGCCAAGGAAGAACTCGTTCAAATTTGGGGCAGATCCATTCAACATGGTGATAAACTGTATTTTTTTACATTGGATTTGGCGGAGCTTTGCTCTCGTTGAGTACATCTCTGCTTCCTAGCTCCCTGGAATTTGAACCACTATAGTTTTAAGAATTTGTTCTTATTCTTCTTTTAGCCAAGACAAGAATGACAATGGCTTAACGGACCAAACGCAGTATCAATAAAACAGAATTCATTTCTTACATTATAGCGTCCTAAAACGTGCGTCTTGCACATGTAAAAATAACTCTGCTCACTCGCACATACTGTCTGCTGTTGACAGGCTTCTCAAGTTTTCAGCTTGAGATACAGCAACGATCTTCAAGTGCTGAAGCTATTTCTCCGACACCATTCCCTTGTAATCTGAGTGGATATTGATGGATTACTGGGGATTAGCCTGCACCTGTCCCTGTTATTGGGCTCTTTTGGGTTCTCGGCAGCACTGCGTCATCTGGGCCATCTCCAGGATTTTACCAAGCTTTGGGAAGAGAAGGAAGACAAGGATACAGAGACTCCAGATATGCGATGAAGGTCGGGGAGTAATCCCGCGTTAAACATTCAGATGACGTGGAGACGTCCGTCAGTTTGACTTCACTGCTCGATGACTCTATTCGCCCTCGGTCTCCCGCCTTTGCTTCTCACATTGATATTCTTCATCCAGCACAGACAGGCTGACCGGGAAACCATTTGACTTCATGTTACCTTGACATCTGTTGGTCTGACTGTACTGTACAGACAGAACGTTACATGGAAACGATCAAACAATTAGGCTGCCTGTTCTGAGTGCCGAAGCTTCTGTTTATGTAAAACATGACCTCAATCTGTAAAAAAGGATCCTTCGACACAAACAGCAGATCGTGGGCTCGACGCTTTCAGAGAAAACAGGAAGAGGGTTCCAAGGCCAGTGAAGTTAAAGTCTGCAGGAACCATGTCACTACAAATATCCTGTTTTTCTAATCCCGTCATATAGATATGTAAAGTAGATTGAGGCTTTGAGAAGCAAAAGCATGAATACAAATTTTCCACCCTTCCTGTCATTTGGAGTGAATCTGACTGAGGCATCAGAAACTGAGTCACACTTCCCATCTATCAGCCTGATTTCTCTCCTCACTTCCCATCAGCGCACACACACACACACACACACACACACACAGACACACTCACACACACACACACACATCTGGCTGCATCATTAACATCTCTACAAAAACAAAGCATGATGCAGTAGCACGGATGACGAGTGCTTCCCATTGAGAATATGATTACGTGCACATGGCTGTCAGTGGAAATCGTCTTTATTGAGCAGTTCAAACACCCGTCTTGCAGGCGGAGATGTTTCATGGTTTCACAGCGTTGTTACGTTGCTTGTTACTGCGTGTTGCACCGTGTGTGTGTCTGTGTGGTCGCAGCCACACCGGAACTGTGACCAGGCAGTCAACACCTACATCTGTCGGCGAATGTGGCGGCAATAATCCTGCTGTTGGAACATTCACTGTAATTATCTCTTCCCACCTTGGATGTTAATGTCTGAAAACTTCCTCCCCAGGCGGTTCTAACACTTTTTAATTGTGTCCCTGTATGTTTTTATTTTTTGAGCAGTGTTTTTCTCTATTATGGGGAAGAAGGCAGCCGTGGTTGATGTGGGTCTGTCGTCTCCTTTGACAGATTGATGTTGGGCCAAACATAGACCGGCTTGTGAAGCAGCAGGAAAATCAGGAACAAACATGAGGACATGTTGTATAAGACCGCGGCGGTGATTTAAACTTTAGAGTGTTAAACGTGTCGGGCTGAAGAAGACTAACGTTCTCCTGTACACCTCCAGTTTGACGGCATCATCCATATAAGTCACATGTTAATTAGCAATATTAGGTTTGTTACACTTTGCTTGTTATACTCAAAGCACTTTACAACACTGCCTCAATCACCCCTTCACAGCATCAGGAGCAGTTAGGGGTCAGTGTCTTACTGAAGGGCACTTCAGGGGATCGAAGCTTGAGGACTGGTCCACGTCTTGAGCCACAGTTTCCCAAATTAATCTCCAATAGGAGCCAAAGCTTACATGGTTGAGTTCTCTGGAAGTCTCTAGAGTGGAGAACTTCTAAATTGTTTGCTGCCGAACTCAAGCATAACTCATTTCCACAGAGTTGCCTGAACTTCGACTTTATTCTGACGCCGTCACCGGCCAAGACACCCAGCCCACCGACGGCCCCCATCGGCCCCCGACGGCCCCCATCGGCCGCCCCATCGCTCGCTGCCAAACGATGCTGCCTCACATAGGAAGTGAATTACATCCGGTGACGTTGACTTGCCTTCGCAGAGTCTCCAGTTCAACTCTAAGTTTAATGTTTTATTAATGCAATAAAGACTACAGGAATTGCAGTTTAAGATTATATTCCCTGAGCTTTAAATAGGTTTCAGTAAAGGTAAGGAGTTATATAACTTTATGATGAGGTGTTGAATATGAATGTTTCCAAAGGTTGCCGTCTGTCCTTTAGGTGATGCATTGAGAGGCTTTAAGTAAAAAATATGGGTAAGAAAGAACACAAGTAAGATCCTTGGAAAGAAAAGAGTGATGAGAAGTTATTTCTGCCGTAGAGACACCTCGAGAGTACACACAACTTTACATAAAACACTGCTCAGGGCGGTTTGTAACGTTCAAAATGGCAAGACGTTTCATCGCAGCCAGGTAAGGAATCTGGAGGAGGAAATAAGAGACAAAACTACACTAAACACACTTTCAGAGACCTCATTTTCTCCCTTTTTTTCAGGGGAGAAAAGTTTACTTAAGCGAAGAGAAGTTTTCTACGGGAAGTCTGCCAGGAGGCAGACGAAGAGTCTGCTGAAGACAGAAGATGGATTCTTTTCTTGATATTGACAACATGTAGAGTTTCACTGCATTGAGCACGTTTAAACACACCAGCACAATAAGAGACGAGACAACATCTCTCTCTCTCTCTCTCTCTCTCTCTCTCTCTGTGTCTCTCTCTCTCTCTCGTCTCTCTGTTGTTCTCTTCCTGAGATAAGCTGGAATTTTGTATGTAAATGTCACAAGAAGGAGGAAACAGATCCACGTTGATGTGTGTGAGGGCCAACTGATATGAGATTTTTCCATTCACAGATGAGACACACACACACACACACACACACACACACACACACACACACACACACACACACACACAGACAATAACAATAACACATGAGCTCATGCCACCTGATCCGGTGACAATGTGCCGTGTGTGTCAACAGGGGCGACAGTAACTTCCTCAAGATAAAATTTGCAAATCTAGTCAAAGCTGGGGGGGTGAACATCCTTGTCTAACGGCGCTGCTGGGGCCCCTCCAATGACAAACAGTCTGCACAAATATTTACTTAATATAAAGATCACACGTTGAGGGGAGAATAACGTGATAGAAATGACTTACTGTATCATGATGTGGTGGGGAAGGAGCTGTTTATAAGGTCGCCTTATATGTTTGAATCTGGATCTGGTGGAACAGAGGTGGTGTTGGTGTGTCTGCTGCGTGGTGCCACAGATGGAGCACGCTGTGGGTGTTTAAAGGCTTCTCAGCTGAAAACAGCTGCTTGCTTTTAGCCGGTAAAGACGCTGACGGGAGGAAAGATGCTATAAACCTGCATCCCCCTGCAAAGCCGCACTTTTCACACAGACAACAGTCCTATGTAGCGTGAACATATTGAAATATTGTTCTTTAAGGAATGTGAGTTGCTTGACTGAAGTACGTGGATGCAGGTGAAGCTGATTTCAAACGCAGCCTGATTGGCTCCATTGTAAAGAATAATTTGCTCTTCATGACTTGCCTGATTAAATGAAGGTCAAATAGGAATAACACGTCACTGCTACTTGGTTTCCTGTGTGCAGGTAATCACTGCCGACCCTTACAGAGAATACAGCAACATCTCTGACAGTATTCAAATAGAACTAATCCAGCTATTTCTTCGATGTATCGTCATATTACCAGAATCTTCACACATAGCGGTGATATGAGAACGTCTTCCTGAGCATCTATTTATGCTATGTATGTTCTCCGCGCAGTGGCACAGACTACCTTCAACTGTTGAACTTCTTCCACTAAAGAACACAGAGTATTCTTCTTGAGAGCTGGCAGTGTCAGTTGTCGTCCACCAGGGGAACGGCCTCACCTTTCTCTGCGTCACAACAAGTGTGGGAAAAGTTTTATGCGGGGGGAGCGTGCACTTATCCAGACAGATCAAGGCAGCGGGTGTTTGCATGTGTGTCTTTGAACGCAGGCAAGCACAAAATAACTGACTGATACAGATGGGAGACTTCAAAGCGCCTCTTTCATCAGCCCGAGAAGCAAAGAAAAGGTAGACCGGGCCTCCACTCTCCGTCTGTCTCTTTTGCACAACCGTGTTTGGGGTTGTCGAGCGCTTACTTCCAGTAAAACCAACTTTAACTGGGCAAAAAAAAAAAACACAGGCCAGGTTCAGTTTTGGAGAAAGTGAGTCTGTTTGATGTTTGCCTGCCTGAGATGTTTGACTCCAGGAAGTTTGCTTCACATCCACAACAACAGAACAACAGACACACAACAGTTTCAACATCTTGGTATCGTATGTTATTGCTGAGCAATACGTCTTTTTCTTTATTCAAGTGAGTTGAGCTGCAGCCCCGGAGGCCGGCTTATCACCGTTACCTTCCAGTTCAAACACCGACTGCACAAGAGAGGCAACAAAATGAAGACGTAGATTGAGCTTGAATAACTGATGCAGTTGTTTAGATAAAACGAAAATATGCACAAGCAAACCACCCAAACAGGTTTGGAAGACAGCAGATTGACACCGAGCTGTCAACTGGTGGCGATACGACTCCAGGGTAGCATCAACCTGCGAGTAGTGACGCCAAACTGTCGTTGCACTGTTGCTCCTGAACACACAGAAGCACAACACACAGTGGAGCGTCGCCATGGCTTCTAAAAATACTGATACCACAAAGGAACTTATCACGTGAACAATAAAACTGCCTCTGCCGAGTGGAGTTGCCTTTGCAAGAATGTACTCGTGCAAATACTTTTATAGCCAATCACTTCCACATATGCTGAAATTAAATCAGAATTAGACACAAATGCTACAGGAACAATGCTCCTGGACTGTACTCGAGGTCTATACAGGCTTTAACTGCTGCATGGTGAACTTTTATAGTTGTAGCGGTATTTATTACCCTTGCTGGCAGCCGGCCTGGTGCGGCTGCGGGACCGGCTGCGCTGACGCTGCAGTCGGGACTTGCCAAGGAATCTGTAGTAGTATGAGGGTCTTCCAGAGCCCTTCCTAGTAATCCCAGCCATGGTGCCAATTGCCACTCTGGAGCCCACAACAACAGTGTTTGTGCAGCACTGACAACAAGTCCTCTTGAATGTGGAGTCAAAGTTCTCTGCTTATCACAGACTTCCCTTGCGAGTCCTCTCGCAGACACTCATCCGTGTGAGATCAGGTCCTCGTGGAGTGTGTCAGTGTCAAATCCCTTCCATTGTCAAACCATTTCCCATATGAGAGAAAGAGAAGATCAAACCATCAAACAACCACTTCTGTTCAATGCTTGTGTCCTGTCCTACGAGCTCAGAGTTTCTGCTCCACCTTTAAACACTCCCCCCTCAGAGTTTCCCACAGCGAGGTCCCAGCGGCACTATGTCCGGAATACTGTGTGAGTGTGTATCCTGACTGACAGGAAAGTCGCCCTGTTCCCAGTGCCAGAGTGCAACAGGAGGACTTTATAGAGAGGCAGAAAAAAAAAAAGAAAGCCCTGTTGCTTGAAGCAGTAAATAAGTCCCTTGTAACACAGTCACATGCATCCGAACCCACTATCTTCAACTGCTGTGTGAGTGTGTTTGACAAAGACAGAGACACACAAAGGGAGAGACTTTGCTATGTGGTTGAGAACAAGAGGAGAAAAGTTGGAGCTGCAGAGAAAACATGCATAGCTGAGGGCTTCATGTGGAATGGACTTAACAAGACATGTATCAGATGTTTTACTTGCATCCATAAACTCAACTAATTAGTTACAGACCCTCAGATAAAACAGCAACCGGCGCAGTTAACAAGTTGCACGTATAAAAAAATGCCTCCACCCGCGACTGCTTGTGACTCCTGATCCCCGCCGGAGTCTCAGGCGAGCTCCAGGTTTTACAACTTAACCACTTTAATTTGCCTCCCTAGGCAAAAGACAGGGATGGCAGGCAGGGAGTGACGGCCCATCAAAGGCAGATGTCACACAGCCAATCACAGGGCTGCTCTTCGGAGGAGGTCAGCCAGCTGGACTGCAGTCCACAGCTGCACACAAAGACACTCAGGCACAGCTGCCCGCGGTGGACACAGTGTGGCTGAGCGATGCCGAGCCTTCGACATCGTGAGTGGGGTTTACAAAAGAACGTTTAATGTGAGCGTGCCATTGACTGTGGGACTTAACTTCTGCAGATCTTTGCCATCCAATGGAAGAGTTCCTCCCTCAGTGGAGGACAGGGAGCTGGCACGCGGGCTAATTTTAAATGATTAGGGGTCATTTAAGTAATCAATTAATCCCTTTAGTGGTTTATCAGGTTTTTTATTGTTCTAAATTTAAAATATT
>CAAKHC010019628.1:0-37669 GCA_901007825.1 Macroramphosus scolopax | reverse complement strand
CATTTTTAACTCCGAACGTGTGAAAGAGAATTTCATGACTTGTAAAAACAGAAGATAACTACACGCAGAGCACCTTGAGCCATTTTATTTCCATACTTCATGTATATTTTACAATGGACAGTGTGAGTAAAAACATACAGGAATGTTTACAGACGTGGAAAGAAACAGCAAAACCTCAGCGCTGGGATTCACTTTGAGTTAACCGAAGACAGACTGAGGCAGGAACGGATGAAGATCACACAGTTTTGAAGAGGCACATCGCAGCTTCTCTCACACAAAAGTGATTTGGATTCGGCCATCAGCTCATGACTTCACAGAAGCGCCCTGCTCTGTCTGACCCTTCTATCCAAGATACGTCTGTATTAAGTCTTTCTCAAAGCTGTGGTGTATTGCTAGGACAAGCAGGTAGAGTGTCGCGTCTCAGCGGTCTAGCGAACGCTTCTGGATTGCTTCGGACACCGCGGTGCGCAGCAGGGAGATGACAGAACGAGGATCGTCGCTGCCGACCACAGCGCTGCCGGACACGATCATGTTGGCACCTGCCTAAAGTAAATGTGAGCACGCAAACGACGTCAGAGAATGTCATAAAATCCCATTAAAATTTAAGGTGGTTAATTCATTAGACTAAGTGTGTTATACTCCTTACCTCAGCACACTTGTGAACAGTGTCGGGGCCGACCCCTCCATCTACTTCAATGTCTAGGGAAGGGAACTGACTCCTCAGCCAGCTCACCTGGACGCATGTACAGAAATGACTATCAAAACCTTACTGACACCACTTTTACAACACATTTAGCAAATATAATTTCTATAAACCATTGACAGTTTTAGTATCGGAGCCAAGCAATAAAGCCTCCGCTCATGGAGGATTATAAAGTTCAGTGTTTATTGACTCTGTTAGATCACAGACAGGCTCCACTTGCAGGAAGTTGCCATGTCCTCTGTTTGCTGACATTGTCTGTGCACTGAGCTTTGAAGCTGTAGTTTGTGTTGTTCTGTGAGGATGTTAGCAACCGCACTTACCTTAGGCATCATGTCCTCCATAAACCTCTGTCCTCCAAAGCCAGGTTCAACCGTCATGACCAGAGCCATGTCGATCTGGTTTGCCCAAGGTGCGAGCTCTTCAACTGTAGTACCAGGCTTTATGGCCAAACCCACCTGCAAGCTTTACACAGTTAGTCTTTCTCCATATGTGCTATTGTTTACTAAAACTAAAGCATGCAATTATTCCATTGATGGGGGAAACCTCCTTTTGCACATCTCTCACCTTCATGCCGCTCTCTCTGATTTCCTTAATGAGGTTTCCAGGATTGGTGGTGGCCTCTATGTGGAATGTGTACTGGTTGGCTCCTGCTGCAGCCATGGCATCCACCCACTGCTCGGGCCTAGACACCATCATGTGCATGTCTGCAACACCGACACAGTCACATTGCTGCAGTTCCACTGAGCAGCAGGGCTATTCATGATTCATGTCTATTCACATTAGAGTTCAGTTTTATAAATAAGTGCATGTGTTGGGGTGTTTCACTCCTCACCAAAGAAAGGGGCTTGGCCTACTGACTTCCTTAACCACTCCACCATGGGATGACCAAATGTGATGTTGGGGACAAAATGTCTTCAAAAGGAAACAAAATCAGACATTTACCTTGCAGCTATGATGAAATACTATTGCATCAACAGCTGCAAACCAGTGTCTTGCACAAGTGTAAAGGAAGTTCAATGTCTAAACCAACAAACAAGAAGTATCCTGCTATCAAATCTCATGTTTGTCACCTTTATTTTCCTCACTGACATACTTAACTCACGTTAATCGAGTTAGATAAATGTTGTCTCCCTAAGCTTAACTTCTAACAAGCTAGCTTAGTTTGTTGGTGTTAGCTACCTTTTGCTCTCAGGCGACAAACTTCCAACCTACGCGCTAGTCGTTAGCATGCTAGCTAATGCAATAAGTTACCCGTCCATGACGTCCAGGTGCAGGTAGTCTGCCCCGCAGTCCATCATCCGCACACACTCGCTGCCCAGACATGACAGGTTGCTGCTCAGGATGGACGGACCTATCTTCGCAATGTAAGACATGCTGTCACAAGTGTGCTACTGCTGTCTACATGCAGAAGCCCGGCAGCTAGTAGCAACAGCAGGCTATATTAAGCAGAACCTAAATTACCACTTCCGCCTACCTTCAAAATATAAGTCATCTCCGTCAGCCTTTTGTAGTCATTGGTGTACGACGTGACAATTTTGTTGTTAAAAACGTTTCCAGCAACGGTATTCAGCTAATTAGATGTCCCTTTAATAACTGCTTTACCGTGAATACTAAACTATACCTTGTCATGTCCTCGCATACTGAAATCTGATTTTATTCTGAAGGAAACATCTTCTCTCACTGCCATATTCTAAGTTTCAACGGGTGACTTTATGCAAATATAAACTCATCCTGGAGCACACACTTCCGGTATCATTATGAGACAGTAGCTGTATTTTGACACTTGATGGCGCAGGGCTCATATGGGAAGAGAACACTCATGCCATTCCCACAAGATAGTACATAAAAAACAAATTAAAGTTATACAAAAGCTCTCAGCTTCCCTCGGAATGGTCCAACATGAAGTATAGCTATATTACTGCAAAGTAATAGTTGACAAACTTACAAGCGCAACCCAAAAAATGGGGTGTTAGTTTCTGCAAAAGGACACTTTCTTAAGAATTATAGGTCTCAGTCTTGTTATAGTTTGTCAAGATATGTAGACCAAAGTTCTGCAACTGCTTTAAAAGCAGAACAAATACAAATCTGTTATTTTCTCGCATTGATTTCATCTGTCAATACCTCTCTGACAATGCATCGATCTGTCCATGTCATCTTGTTTTGCCATCCAGAATATGAGTAAAATGTCAGTGTGATTAGATAGATTGTTCCTCATAAAAGAAAAAAACAAAAACAAAATGCTTATTGATATAAAGTTGTCTGTGCTTTAGAGAAATAGGTTTTATTGATTCAGTGAGTCTGGATGGACGGAGGAGATTAGCCTGCAGTGTTACGGATGTCTGCCAAGGACCTGTGATGAATATACTCCTCAAAACATGAAAACCTCTCACAAGAGAAAGAGACCATGAAGACTCTTAAAAGCATTGAACAAAGGTGTGATATTACATCTTAAAAATAACATGATAATCAAAATGACACAAAAAATCAATAGGTCCATTAGAGAGATGGGTCCATCTTCTCTAACGCCGGCTGTATGAAGTGTTTTTTTTTTATGAAAGAAGTGAGAAGAGAAAACGTTTTTAATTATTGAAATGGTATCTCCTCTACAGCGTGGTGTCCTTCCAGCTCATCGCAGATAATTTGTTACATATTTCTTCACGCTGCCTTTTGAAGTTGTATAAGTTTTTCCAAAAAGTAGTGTAAGCAGTTGTGATTTATAAGGAGCAGAAGGCTGAAGTTTTTAAAAAGTCTCTGGCAGCACTTCACTGAGGCCCAGCCCAGAAGACGCCTTACTCACTTGCCCAGGTTGAGTAAACAGAATCTGACATTTATGAGTTTTGCCTGTGTCTTTGCAGCGCTGCTGGAACGGTGGAAACACATGGTGGCACGCATTCTCTGGCACACGGGGAAGATGATATATGTGTCTTTTAGAGCAGGGTTGAGGTAAAGTATGTTGATGTCACGTAAAAGTGGGGCCTCAAGAGTCAGCAAGGGAGGTAATAAATAAACTTTAGGTATTCACAGTCATCTTGTGGCCCAGTGCCTTTGCAGTAACGGAGTTGAGTTTTATATACCTTGACATACGATGTTTCCTCTTGGCTCTCTGTCCAATGATTCTCTCTGATTCCCGAGAAGATAATTAAATGCAGTGGATCAAGACAGTTATCTTCTTGACATAATGTTTAAAACAAAACATTTTGGTGCGCAACTGCAGGGTTGCGTTCGCAGTCGACGCACTGCACAAGCCGGGTTGCAATTTTGTTTTCTTTTTTTTCTGATGCTGAAAAATAACCACATTCTTCACCTTTTGTAAACATCCATAAACCCCGAAGGCTCCTGTTTACCAGAGGTACCCGTTAAAGGCTTTCTCTCTTCAAGAGGTTGAGGAGGAGCAGTCAAGGAATGCGATGCTGTCAAGCTGCTCTCGATTGCACATTGTTCTAATCCCAGGTCTCCTGAGGAGATTGATATGTAGAGTCAAGGCCGTAGCTATGGAGTCCTCCCCCTCGAACACCAGGAAAATAAAACATTTGACATTGCATTGACTGAGTATTTAAAAAATGCATTGGGAGGAAACTTTTATGCATTTTTTAAAATGTGAACAAGAATAATATATTGCTTTTTCCATCGCTCTGCCTTTTTTGCTCTTTTATGTTTTTTTTCACAGCATCAACATTACTACTTTTTATTTTTATCAATTCCGTCTCATTTCTGAGACCTTAAAGGAGGTCGGTCTCTGAGGTGGCTTCATCAACACTTTCAATTCTGTCCTTAAGGGTTTAGATCTCCCCCTTTAACTAGCTAATTAGAAGCTATGCTTCCCATTAAACATGCTTGATCCTGTTTAACAGGCTTTGACATGCATCATTTACCAACAACGAACAGTTTAGCTGGTAAATCAATGGCGAGTTCGTTCCACTGAAGAATCCGTCGAATAACAACGTGCCGAAGACGAACAACTGCTAATCTGCGGAAACGGTGCGTTGATTCTATATAGGAAATATTTCCTGTGTGTGTGCTTTAAGTGCTTTTCAAGAAGTGTCCATATACCTTCAGCAGTCTGTTAGATGTAACCTGTAACCTTAAGTGTTCCTGACCTTTGACCTCCGCATTAGAAGGCAGGAACTTGGACAGGGACGTTTTCCTCTTCCGGATGATTACAAAGAACTTGGTACGACTCCAAACTTTTACTATCTTGATTGAACCCTTTCACCTGCTTCCTGCCTGCAGCTGCCTCCAAAACCTCCTGAACAAACGGCGAGCGATGTCTTGTGATGGTTGGAAGGAGAGTGGGGAACATCCCTGCAGCTTCTCCTTCCTCAGCTTTAAGTCATTGTGGTCAGGGTTCCTCGCATGGAAAGGGAAGGGTGGGGCGGGTGCTGCTACCTCCCTCTGGTAGCTTAATTCTCCCTGTTTGTTTTCCCTCAAAGGGGGTCGCGGGGGTGCAGACCTTCATCGGGTCATTTTATGGCAGGATACCTGTGAAGATGTGGGATTGTTAACAAGTACAGCAGGTTGCCTCAACATCCTGTCAACTGCTGCTTTATAGATTCATGAAGCAGGAATTCTATGTATATAAAACATGAAAACAAGGAAAGTACTTGTGTGTTATTAAATGTGATGTGTGGAATGTATCACACCTCACAGGTCCGACTCTTTATTGAAGGAGGAATGAATGCAGCTCAATAATCCTGCTGAATTATTGCTGTCGGCTTTAAGGTTTCTGTGCCACTGATATTCTCTGTCACCAGCTGATACACCCTGACCGCAGCACACTTCCTGTTCTACACCATAGAACAGGAATTGCCTGTGAAAATCTCCCCTGCAGGGAGAAACGGACCCTTCCACCTGCCATGATTTTACACTTCATGGAGGACAATGAGTCACTTCCAAAGCCCGGGAATGAGACCGCGGGGGCGTCGGTGACATTTCAAACTGACAATATGGAGTTATGAAAGAAGAAAAAAAATACAGATTTAATCAGAATATTTTACGGCGTACAATACCTGAGCAAAGCTCACCTACTGACTTTATAAAAATCGATTCCACCTGGTTTGATCTTTAATATTTGAAGTCTGAGACTGAGACGGGATTTCTGAAACACACTGAACAGGGAGCTTATTGTTTTCTCACAATAATCTTAGAGTGCAGGGGATTGTTTATGAAAGCAGGGAATAAAGTTGTATTTAAATCATAGATTTATATACAGTATATTCTCTATGTTGTATATTCATTCCTTAAAACGTATGTACAACATATGACTCACACTCGTAAGTCTTAGAAAGCTTTAAGGTGCAAAACAAAACAAGCTACTGCCTTATATTTCTAACAAACAGGCACTTGTTGATCATAAGAAACAAAGAAATGCTGTCTTTATCAAAGACTGTTAGTAACGTTCTACAGTCGTCTACCTTTAAGCTGTGGAATGAATGAGATCATGGATCTGTTTCACCCTTGATCATGAGTGAGGGAGCTTCAGCAGTAATGCTGAGAGATCAGTGGAGGAGCTCAGACATGCGGCGGGAGCTCGGACCAGAGCCGCCGCCGCTCCTTCACACTGCAGTGGCTCAGTATTACATCTCGAGGTACAAAGTGGTATTAGGAGATGAAGTGAGGCGGCGATACGGGCCTGGGGTGGTAAATGTTTGAGTGCAGACACAAATGCTGCTTTGATGTGCTGGTAAACACAAACACATCTCCTCCGAGCTGCACTCTGGTGAACCCCTTTCGGCGCTGCTCTCCTTCCATCTACTTCAGGTGCTAACTGACAGAAAGGAGGCAGAGACGGCTGTCAAAGAGCACTTATCTCGCTCACCGTACAGGTCAGGTGAAAAACACATCAACATAATAACGTGAGCCTTTAAACAGAAGCATATGGAAGAGTGCCTCAGCCGAGGATGTATAGCTGCAAGGCCTGAACGTTGGTCTGATTTATTATAAAGCTGAGCACTCCCCTGGAACGGAGAGGAGCACCTGGGGTACCAAAGGAGCGAGAACCTACACTGATGAGACCGGACGGACCTTGTTGTCTAAGTTACCTTTAAGCCAATATGACAAGGAAGCTAAGAGTAAGCGAGTGGAGTTCGTTCCTCGACACCTCAAGAGGCGTGTTGGTGACAAACGTCAGCATCGATATGTTTTCACCTCCTCTGCAGGACAGAAAGCATTCGTCCAAACTCTTTTGAGGATTCCGTCATGTTCTTGGAAGAATTCATGATGCTGGTAATACGTCAGATGCAACAGGAACATCAGCTGTGGTGCATTATTGAACTGTGGAAAAAAACAGGTTGGAATTTCTTTTGGCTCGGAGCGTTCGCTGCTTTTGGAGAAAATAAAAACAAAAAAAAAAGGGAAAATATCACTCAGCCTATCACGTGGTGCAACTGGGAGTTCGCCTCCTGACCTCATCTGGTGTTTCCAACAGCTGTTGGACCCACTGTGGAGAGCGCTGAAGTGTGGAGGAGTGTCAACAAATTCTCCGAAGTCCTTCTCCTCAAGCGAAGAGCTATGATGGGCTTCAACAGTGATGGACGCAGATGCAGGTATGTATATGATGCTGTAACATATATAATTACTCACAAGCTCGAACAGAGACTGTGAGGATAAATTGTCTCCTGATGGGGTTTGGACCAGTGTGACTCTCCAGGGAGGACAGAAGTCAGGGAGCTGAGCTGATCAGCTATGAAGAAATGAACAAATACAAAATTAGGTGTCTTTGCACGATCATTTATTCCAGGTCTCTGAAGCTTTTCGACTTTTCCACTCGATTATTTTTACATTTTTCAAAGGTTCAGCATCTCTTGCCAGGAGTGTTTGATTCTGGCCCGTCTGCAGGCTTCTTGAAGCCCATCACAAGTCGTTTTAGGGAGTGAGACAGGAGGTAAAACCATAGAGGGGAAATAAGTATTTTCTGAAATGTGGATCATACAAATCTCCTCTAATGTCGTCCCAGAATAGAAATATAGAGCTGGAAATGATTCTAAAGTGTCCCCTGTAAGATGCTCCCACTCCCAGCTTTCTATCAAGTCCAAACATTAAAGTTTAACCAATCGTTTATGATGACCGTCACCGTAAGGAGGATTTCTCTTTAGCTTCATACTTTTGATCCATGAGAGGGAGTCTCAGCATGAACGCTGTTATCAGGGGAACTTGCTTGTTCTTCTGTGGGATTGATTTCAAAGGCCCACATCCTGACCTCGTGTTGTCCCCCCGTCCAATTAACCTTACGCGGAGAATGGACGGAAGGGAGAGCAGGAGTGTGATCGGTTACAACCCCCTGGAGACCGACGGACCTTTGAGACTACTTCACCAAAGCCTGTTTTTTTTTATTGTGGCAAAGTGTTTTTCATTAATTCATCCTTTAGACTTCCTTTAGAGGAGTTTTCGCCTCTTTTATTCTGCTATCCCTGCTGCGGGGTTGGCAGCATAAAAGGCTAATATTGACTTTACGAATGCGTTGTTGTTTGACTTGGGATCGCTTAAGGCTCCGGCTGGTGCTGGCCTCTTTAAGTGGTCTACCAGGGGGGCCTGGCAGATCGCCAGCATGTATAGCAGCGAAGAATGGAGTCTATAGAGTCTGCTCATCGGAAGAGAGTGGAGAGAAGCCACATTATTGCAAGCCGATGGACTTTTGGTCGGTGTATGTGCACAGCTCTGCATTAAAAAAGGTATCGGAGTATTGATGTGATCCATCATGCTATTTCCCGAAGCCGGAGTAAAGCACACCGGCCTCATGGAGGAAGGTACATGATATTTTATCTTCTTTGCCAGGAAGCAACCTACGGCATCAAGAGAGAAGAACAGAGCAGAAAAAATATGGATCACAATCGAGGAGCAGGGATCACCGGGCACTCCGCCAAGAAATTTCATGAGCCCTCCCCATCTGAAGGATTGGAAGCATGATAAAGAGTCCTGCGCCGCACAGTGAACCGCAAATCCACACGAGCCCTGACTGATCTTTTTCCACCGAAGCGCAAACTATCTAAGATCCACCCAGCGAGGACGAGGTCCAGCGATGTCACAAATCAAAGTTGTTTTTCATGCTGCTGCAGGGTGTTCCCTTCCCTCACCGGTTTATGTAAGGCTGGGAGATGAAAGTCATTCATTAGGGTGTATTTTCCGAGGAAAATAAACAATCCCGAGGGTGATTATTTAATTACAGGGACCATGGTACTTTAGAGATTGTGTCCTTGCTGTTGTTTCTTTCAGGCAAAAGGATTTAGTGAACTGAAAACGAAACTTCGTCATGAACATCAGCACATGCTTTTGTTTAATCGGCGCCATAAAAATGAGTCAAAGTGGTAAAAACGCAATCTTCCATGTGGAATGAATAGTGTTAGTTGAAGGAAAAAGTTCAACATGTCCTTTCCTGATCAGATGGATGGGATGAAGACTGATATAACTCACACCGAAGCTGCAGTCGGCAGTGATAAAGCTTATCTGGGCATGAAGACAGGAAACAGGAAGAGCTGACTGCCACGATAATGTCCGAACGTACAGAATGTGCCAACGAACACCACAATTATCACATTATAGCTGGTGTCTTTAATCTATACACAGAAAAAAAAACACGGTTTAAAAATAACAATTCCGTTACGATGTTGCAGCAGGAGCCAGACGACTTCTTGGCTCCAGCCGATCATTTCACAGTCGTCTTTGCCGGGTTGCCTGGCAACAGGTTTCAGGCCGTCAACAACAGTAGCGATAGAATGAGAGAACTAATTTCCACACAATGTTTTTGAGAGGATTAAACAAACAAGATATAAAGTTTTTAATCAGTGAGCTTTGGGATTTCTTTTTTCTGGCTTTCAGACGAAAGGCAGATTAATTCTTTCCACCGCTTTCCATTTTTTCTACTTAAAGTAATCCAGCTACCTCCTGGCTGTAGCAGATATGAGTCATAATAAAACACATCCTCAACTGCTCATTGAACACCTTGGATACGGTCCCTTACTGATTGACAGGATTGATGAGAAAGTCCTTTTTCTTTTTATGTCCCTGCACATGAGCATTTTAAACTTTACGTCACAATGTCTTAAAATAAACAGATGCTCTGATATGTCCGTTGCAAAGTATAAACAACCATGGTAGCAGTACAACCCGGAAAAACATGTATTTATCTTAGTTATTTATCTGCGTCACTAAATTTTGACTTGTGCATTCCTGTTGTATTAAGACACTCGTGGATCCCTGGCAGGAATTTCCGCTGGCCTGCTGTCTGTTTTTTCTGCTGCGTCCCGGCCCTGCTTCTGGAGGTGAAGCAAAGTTCAACCATACCAAATCCGGAATTTGAAAGAGCATCTTTATTTTTCTAAAGCACACGGTTCCTATGCCCTGATTTCGGAGCCTCCGGCGGGCAAAAAAAGTCCCTTAATTTGAGATCTAAATGGTTACATTTTTAGCAATGTTCATGTACCTTCACATGGTTCCTTAAAGTGTCATTAGAAGCCGATCTGATCATATTTCACCCTCCAGGTTTGTTAAATCGAACCCGTCTCTAATTAAAGAAAGAAGACAATTCAAACTTCCTAACAAGAGCCGGAGGGGGAAAAGCTGAATCTTTGACTGAGTGTGTTTTGTCTGCAGGGCGGCTGCTCTGGGCTGCTGGTCCCTCACGTCCCTACGAAGGGAACGCGGCAGGTCTCATGTATCGATCCTTTCTCCGTGTTGAGAAGAATAAAGGCTTTCTGATTCTGATTCTGATTTTTGCTGCAGCAGCGATCAGTTACCTCCATTAGTATGAACGCAGCCCTCCGATACAGCTGCAGCTCCTTCGGGTTACAGTGACCCATTGTCGCATAGTCATATCAGGAGGTATGACAGTGTGGCTAACTTGTTAGCACCCTTACAATGTAACCTTAAAGTTAAACTACAATACTATGTTGACATATGGACACAAGAAGGGCGGAGCGACGAAGGCAACATCTCCGTTCTGTTTGGAATTTTCTGCCTTTGTGAGCCAATTTTCATCATCCCGTCCAGAGCTGAGCTCCACCAGTGATTTATGGGTTATCGTAATACTATAATCAACATCACATTGAATCCTCGAGGTTGTGTGAAATCCTCCATAAGGGACATATTCAGTGGTGGCAAAGATCAGGAGAGCGGAGACATCGGTTGCAGGGGTTTTTTCCTCTTCAGTCATTCCTGAATCTTGGAGGTACATATCATGTCCAGATGTTTGTGTGAGAGTCAGAGTGGACGGTGTGATATCTCCCCTCTCTGCTGCACAGCTACCACTCTGTCCCTGTAATTGTGACTGCAATGATGGTGCTGACAGTGTCCAGATACACTCATCTGTCAGAAATCACTCCGTGCTTCCTCTCACATACTGGACGCTCTGTGAGTTATTGCTCTCTGTTGACTGTGCTGGTGTTTTTACTTCTAAATTTCTAACTTTATCCCACACCGGTGCCTCATTTGAGTTATTTGCAGTCCCAACACAGCTTCTCTTTTACAAGTCGGTGTCCCAGCAGAGTGACCACCAGTGTACGACACGACTTTCACCACCACATCATCCAAGTTCAGACGTTTATAGCCGAATCCGTCACTCCGTTTCTCAACTGTGACACTGGATCACCGGATTCGGCAAAAGTTTACACTTTGCAAACTGTGTTGAATCATGATCTGCCTAGTGAGGTTTCCTTTGTCAGGACCTTGCTGACTCCCCGACAGCGTAAGAAATGAGGTAATGATGAAGACCACCGGTACCACAGCGGTGCCTTGCTCCTGAACCCAATATGTCAGCCTCCTTATCTCACCTTCATCACACACTCCCATCTGTCATTCTGCACCATGGAGCACAAGGACACGACAGTTTTTGTGAAAGGCATCGTGTCAAAGTAAGAACAGCGAGAATGAATCTGTCAGTTGCCTTTGGCAGGATGATTTCCCTCTGGATGTTTGGCTACTATAACGGCCTCTGTAGGAGCCGCAAGTCTTTAAATATATCGTTTTACATCTAATAGATGATTAATCAAACAGATGTAGGATGTTTCAAGTGTGTATTTAAACCCAGCCGGCATCTGAGTGACAACCAGCAGGTAAGGACCTCCCCTCCATCCCTCTTCCTAGCTTCCTCCGTCAACCACACCTTCTGTCTTTTTACTGCTGCACTGAGAATTCTGAGGTAGTTTCTGGTTCCGTTAGGCCTCACTCAGGTTTCCTGCAAGTTACGTTGTGCAAGAAGAGTCATCAGGGATGCTGAGTGTGAATGAAAGAGACCATTCTCCCGATCACGAGTCATTGTACCATCAAAATGATTGTGAAGCTGTAACTTTAAGGTCAAAAGTTACCTTCTGTTGCTTTAAAGACGCTGGTACGATACAACCAAGGGACCGTATACTGTATGGAATTCCTCCAGAGAAGTAATGAGGTGGTACCAAGTTTTCTGCGTCAGAGAAAACTTAAAACTAAAACCCTTCATGATGATACTCATAGTTTGTTCTAAGCTAAGATAAGACCATTCACCAAGACCGTTTGAGAGGAGCCAGGTCACGGGAAGGGGAACCGAATGTACACTTAAGTACACATGACGGATGCTAATGGAACAGCAGGCTCGATAATGTAACTCCGGACTATATGTCAGGAACACCTTTACCTCCGCGCTCGGCTACATTCACATCTCGACTTATGAACGAAGTCTTCATGCTGCATGGAAACCGCCAATCTAAACATCTTCGGGGCCCACTGGAAGATTTGGCAGCTCCTTCCCTTGTGAGGAAATGTAAACTCTGCTGCCATGTGTTGTCGCCCGCTGGCATGACATGCAAACACACTTCCAGTCAGACACACAAACACACCCAGAATCCAGCTGCACACATCTGCTCAGACACATCTGTGAAGCACAAGTCTTGATTAATGACTGTCGAATTAGAAAGAAATGGGACTGTTTCTTTGATATCGGTGTATCTGTGTTTCCATTACAAGGCCACCTACTCAGCACTATTTATACACACTAGCGCTCCAAACATAATCCGCGTAGTGGGGGAAGCTGGAGGAAGGAAGGGAGGCGTCTGGTGAGAATCGGAGAAAGAAATTTAATTAAGAATGTGGATTAAAGACTTAGAATAATTACGTCTCAAGACCGAGAGGGAAATATTTTCAAGGCTTGGAGCGCGGCGAAAGGGCACCTGCTTGTGCCTGGAGGTGACCTGTGTTTTATACGTGTTGTTGTGTGTATTTTTCCAGCCTCCCAACAGGCGGGTCTGTGTGTGTCCGTTCTGTGGCCTGGTGTGGATCAGGTTCACCGCCTGTGTGTCCCAGCTATGGACCCCCTCCGGTGGGCAGGGGGTGATGGATGACGCCTGGAAGCTCTGGATCTGCAGTCCGTTCACAGGAGGGGAGTCTGAGCTGCTACCAGACAGTTATAGATGACGGATACTTCGGAGTCTGCGCGGATGTATGCGTATAATTTCTGTGTGTCGGTGAGTGACAGGTGACTGATGGCTGCTGTGATTCAGGTGTTATTCTAGCATTATTGATTACAAGGTGACAAGCCTGTGAATCAAAGCCATTCAATACTGTAGCGGAAAGCGGTGAAACGCACACCTACGCACGCCTCCTCCCTTAAGCGTGTGTTTTTTCAAACCCCCCACGTCTCCTATAGAATTACAGCGGCGAGGCTCAACCAGCCACCGAGTGGAAGGCCGGGATGGGAAGGCCAGTTTGGGTTGCAGCCTTTAGTTGTGGCATTTCGACCTCAATGAAAATGCTCATCAATCAGCACACACATATACGAGTCGACGAATCACCCAAACAAAAGTATCTTTATTCATTTTACATGAAGTCATTTATATTTCTGTTATGCAGCTTTTTTTCAAAATGATCTTTATTGTCTTTAAAGCAGTTTTCCATTCGAACTAGACTTGAGTTATGACCAAATGAGGTCACGGTGACCTTTTACCAACAATATCTTATCAGTTCAAACTCGAGTCCAAGTGGATGTTTGTAAGAAATTCCTTTGAGGCTCTCCTGAGATCCGGACCACCGGGAAAACACCTCGGACCACGGCTGTCTCCGACGCAGAGGCATGATAAGACACAAAAGAATTCCATTCCATCCATCACTCATTCCCTCCACCTATCTTATAATTTTTTTTGGGCCTCCTCCTGGGAGGTTTTGTTGGCCCCCTCAGCAGGTTTGAATAGCAGCAAAAACTTCACCCATTTTCATGGAACTTGGTGGAGGCGTGTGCCAAGGTTGAACCCATTAAATTTAAGGGGAAGACGCAGGAATTTTGTGTGTGTGTGTGTGTTTCTGTGTGTGTGTGAGTGTGTGCATAAGTTACAGAGTTCAATGTCTTTAACTTTCTAAAATTGATGATGTGCTTATATATTGGAAAGATGTTCGGTACAACCCTTCTGTTTATTATTGGCTGTTGGTTTGTGGCCATGTTTTTTTTTTTTTTAATCAAACCCAGACGTGAATACCTCCATACCACTTAAAGTTTTGGCAGATCACACGGTAGATTTTGTTGTGATGAGTCGGGTTGCTGGGAAAGTCTTGTGTTCATGTCCAATAAATGTACCGAGTCAGCCGTTTCCACCTGATCTTCAGATGTTCCTCTACAGGAATGCCGGCTGATGCCCATGACTATATTAGCTGTTCCGAAACGACCTGTGCAGCAGGGTTAATCCTGCAGCTCTCGGCTTCAAAACCTTCGTTTTCCAACAATGAAATAGCCGCAGCTGTGACAACAATGATGACTCAAGGCAAATAAAACTGGTAAGTGATACATGGGGAGGGAGACAAAACCACTGCAGGGGGGAAACGGGGACAGAAGAGGACAAACCTGAGTTCAGCTTCTGAAAATCTATTCATTATCAAAGGCCAGGGGGGGAATACAAACCTTGGCATGTTTTCATTTGGTCAATTGTGCTGGTGAATGCTGAGATTTGGTGTCATACACACAGATTGGGTGTGTCAGCTCTCGGTTTCCCCCACCCAAACCAGCTTCACCCCCACCCGGAAACTACGACTTCCTTCCCCCATTCATCTCACTGCGATTTTGTTTTATTTCTCAGGACCTGTTTTAACAAACTCATTTGTCAAGCCACACAAAAGTTTATTGAGCCCTGTGAAACCAAGCTTAGGAAAACAGTGGCAAGGAAACACACTTATATATACAAAGATGGATCACAGAAGTTGAAGAGGTTTGAAGTCGCTGAGTTGTGGTCAGCCAGAGTCTCGGCCACAATGAAACACAGGACTTCTGGTTTCATAATCAAAGTCGGCCTTTATTGGAAGCGGTCGAACGTGGTTCACGTTGGCGTGTTCTGCATCTGCACGATCATACTTTTAATTCCTCACATCACAGCGAGCTGACATGCATCACATGTTTATGAGCTGCAGTTAACCAGCAAACCAAAACAACAGAGGAAGACGCGAGTGAGTCCCGGGGTGAAGAAAGGGGGCCGTTATAGGAGGACGACAAGCAGTACTTCTTGTTTCAGCCAAGACACTCTGAGGTGTTTGTTGAATGACACGCAGACATTCAATTCCACCTCAGGGTGCGTGAGTGTCTTGGGGAGAGAAACTCCCTGTAAACTGATACCGTGCATCGTCTGCCTCTCCCGGAGAAGAGGAAGGGAAGAGACAGATATGTTTTTCTTTTCTTTCTGGCGACAGACAGGCCCAAACACTGAGCCGTCACTGCTGATGATAACAGCAACCTCTATATACATCGAGGTGTCTGTGAGGAACAATGTGGATTGCAGATGGCTAAAGATGGAGAAATGTGGCATCAACACAAAAAGGTAAAGGTCCCCCAGTCACAGCAGGGAAGACCGGGGGTTCGAGTCCGGCTCCCCGTCCTCGTACGGCGCCATATACTGTTTACTTACTCCTGTAACTCTAAAGTAACGTTAGCTTAACTTACCCTCGCCCTCAATATTCACAGTAAATCATCCAAATACTTTAATAATATTTTGTTTGTTTGTTTTTTATATAAATATATTTCTATATATATATCTTTTTTTTAGCATTTTTGGATCGTTTTGATGATCATCCCAGTGCCTTAGATAACCGTTAGCGCCGTTAGCTAGCCTAGCTCGCTACTAGGGCGGTTAGCTCCACTAAGTTTTACTAAGTTTTGCTAAGTCCCTCTCCTCCGTGAGCTTTCACAAAGTGGGAAGTTTAATTAGAAGAGCAAAACAATACGTCCGACATGATTTACATTTCATTACCAGATTGTTTTTGCTCCGGGGAAGGCGTGGAGGCCGGAGAGAAGCCAAAGAATGACGAGCAGGAATGCCGCCTGTTGCTGATCGGCATGCGGCTCGGTCAACCACATCGTGTGTTTGTTTTACATGAACCGAGACTTTGTTCAGAACACACAGAGACGAGACAGCAGGCCGACTTTTCAGGAGATGTTCACTAAATTTGACAAAAGGTGAACTGAATAACATGTGCGAACTGCACCTTTAGCTCATGCGGTCTTGTTTTCTTTGTTTCCCCCCTGATTTCCTTGGAAGAATATTGGTTCAGGGGGGATCGTTTTACATGAAGTATGTTCAAACATTTGAGTTTGACGGACATTTATCAGCCTGGCAGCTTGAATTAAAGGCAGTTTTCTACTCTGCGGTGAGGAAAATAATGTTAACAGTTCATTGTTAAAACAGATAAAACAAAGAATACAAACAAATAAAAGTAGAATTTATAATATTTCATATTTGTAGTTATTATATTTATTAAACATGTCTTATCTGTTATTACTAATTAGCTGTGGCTGAACTATGTGCAAAAAAAATCCCATCGACTCACAGTTTTAGTTGTAAGGGATATTTTTTTCATTTTATTTAAGTAAGAAATATAAAAAATATAATTTGATTGTCGCTGGGATGTCACACAAGTATGTTCCCTGACATCTGGACAATATGATTTGTAGGCTTCATTTATAACTGAATGTGCAGACACATTAAATTAGGATTGTCGTCACTTCAAGGCCCCACTGACGACTTTGTGAACTCTTTCCACATTGTCTCACAAAAGCCCATTTTTAAACTGGATTGTAAGCCCAGTGATGTCATGTTAACTTGACTGGGACGCCCTGCTTTTGTCTGAATAAACAGGCGTGTTTCTCTTTCTGTGAAATGCCTGCGTCTGACCCCAGACAGGAACCGAGCAGGACATTTGTTCGCTCAAACATAATCACAGACAAAACATCACACAGTCAAGAGTTCGTGCCACTTTTTTTTTTTTGTCACTTCAGAGAAGCCCATAAATCCTGCTCTTGATTTTGGCCGTCACTCCACCCTGTCAGCTGAGATAAAAGCCTGCTAACACCTTCTTTCTATCATCTTCGCCGGGGAGCCAAAACAAGCTATCATTACTCGCAGTCTGTCTCAAGGTCCCGTAAGTAAGTCATTCATTATCCATCAAGCAGAAACTGGTGGTTTGAGGGAAACACTGTGATAAACACGCCACATTTCTGTACTAAATGTAAGAGCAGGAAGGATTTCTGATTATACACGCAGCACTTTGGATGTAGCATGAGCTCTTTGTGTTGTCACATCATTCATTCTCATAATCTACACACCGAGGGTTTAGAATTAGAATATAAAAAGTAAAATATACAAAGGCAGAGTAAAAGTAAAGTGATAATTTCTCATGACGGTGTTCTCATCCTCTTCCTGACTTCAAACACAAAATGACCAATATGTGTATAGTAGCACAGGCAAATGGCTCGTATGGATTTGTGCATTCATAAGCTGTAAAGCAGCTGCCAGCCTCTCCCCTGACACGTCTCTGAAGTTTAATCATCGGCACTGACATGAGCCGAGCTGATCGAGTGAACTCGTAGTCGCAGATCAGGCTGAGCTCTTAAAAAGTCGACGGGCTGTTGGATGAATTAGGTGATCTTCCAAACAATGGATCCGTAGCGTGGGTATAAAGTGTGGTATAAATCAGCCCCCCGTTATTTTAAGCCTTCGCAGTCATGTGGGTCCTGCTTCTACGGTTACACTCCTGGATCTGGAGACGATTAGAGTGTTTTACGAGGGGTTGGATATTATCAGGTACGGGGTGGTGAGCATCGGAGACAACATTGGAAATCATTATTCAAAGTATGTGAGGCTTCTTTTGGAACAGCCTGTGTTTAATCTGCGGTTGTACCATAAATAAGGTGCAGTCCATGAGAGGACCAATTTTAGCTGAGCTATCTTACTGGGTCGGCAGCAACCACTGAGCTAGTCTTTTATTGGGATCGTGGATGAGACCTGCAAACACTGGACTTTACAATGGGAGACCATTGCCTGTATCTTATCAGCAGTGTTTACACATCATATAGGGTGAACTTCATTTCAACCGGCTGTGTTGTCATGCACGTATCTAGAAACGTTGATATGAAACATATTTCTGCTTCGGAAATACTGAGATTAAACAAAGTTTTGATATCCTGGCAATAAAATAAGTTTACATCCAGTAAGAACATCCAAATCAAACAAAAAGACTCTAGTGAAATCCAGTCACTGATATATATTTTGAGCTTGCTGTCCCTGATATCTCAGAATACAACACAATAGACATGAAAGGAGTTTAGCTGTGGTGCTCACAGCAATGAAAACTGACGTCAAAGAATTTGGAACAGACTTTTTCCAGAAATAGTGTCTCCATTAATCCTGGTTAATGCCTAGAAACCCTTTGAATCCACTCTGAAATATGATTCATGTGCATTGCTGCTGGCAGAAATCTAAGACAAATAAAACCCAAACGTTGCCGGGCTGGATACCACAAAGGGTAAACTAGAAAACGTGTTTTTGTAATTTAGCAGAACTGACTCTTTAAAAACACACAGCGTATGTATGAACCCCGATGGGGTGTCAGCTGCAGGACATTTAGCTCTGTTTTGCCTTGTCTGAAACAGAAAATATAGTGTGCACGGACCATCGGCTCCCAAAGACCCTTACAGTATTGTCATTAGTCCGCAACACAGCAACATATATTTCATCGTTAGTACGACTCCGGTGTGTGTTAATGTGTTCCAGTGCATGAAGAAGAATCTGACCTCAAAGGAAAGTTATCAGCCTGCGCTTGTGATGTTAAATAAGCTGTGACTCTTTAAAATTGACGTGTGTGATTGGTGCTGTTTGATGCAAATTCAGGCCAGACAGTCATTTTTTTTACTCTCACCAACATCTGCCAAACATCTGGGCACAACACCTTTTCCTCCTGTAGCGACACGTACGGAGTCACGGGCCAGTAAGCCAACCCTATCCACCGACTTCTCTTTATATTCACACCAAAAACTCCCCGTGAGCACAAGCAGCTGCAGCCTTCTCATCCACTTCATAATTCAAGAGCCTTTATTTGCTCGACGTCCTCGTGTGGAATTCCTGCCAGGCTGAGCAAAGCAAGCACAGACTTGATTAGGAATTGAACTTATTCACAATGCTTGGAGATGTGCCAAAAATAATCTAAGCGCCTTCACCAACACATGCCTGTAGTGTGTGTGTGTGTGTGTGTGTTACGCTGTATGTAAGTGCGTCATACATTTGCAAAGTGCCCCCCCGCCTGTTAATGACATTTAAAAATATAGCTCGTCCACCTCGACACCTCCCTGCTTCATTCTTCATAAATGTTATCTTTCCTCGCCGTAAACTTTTGACTATCATTGGGCTATAAAGCATTACTCCACTTCATCGCTGGCTGCTTATTAAATCAAAATAAAGCAGATGGCCCCGTTCAGAATGTCGTATAACTCCTATATGAACTGGCTGCGAAAGAAAACTAGAAATCAGAAGATTTTAATATCCGATCTTTGACCGCTGAGCTTGTTGAATCTGGGGCCCAGTTTCCAGTTAATCTTCCCCCATCACACAGATTTATTGCATGTTTTCCTAACAGTATGAGATTTAATGTGGTTTGAGGTGAAACAGTTTGAGTCGTCCTCTGTATACCTGATGTCCAATTATACTCATGTATTGCTTGAGTGCGTGTGAGCTCTGTAGTGTTTCACATGTCCTGTGTAAGCAACGTGATATTTTAATGGAGGAGTCAGGCTGGAAACTGTAAGGAAGGAATCAATGAATATGCCAACGCACACACACACAGACCATTCGGTGTAGAGCCGAAGTGTGTGAATGCCTGCTCTTCTGCTACACGGGTGTAGCCTGGAGAAATGCAAAGGGAGCCGGTCTGAAATAGAGCTGGAGCCTGGAGTTCTAATTAAAACTGGTATTCACTTTGTGTGTGTGATCCGAATGTAGATCATCCTTTCATCTCGGTGCATTCAACCTCTTGATGTACTGATAGATATATTTAGCTTAAGCTCAGCACAAAGAAAAAAAAATACCTTCGCCCCGAAGAAAGAAAGGGTGTAGTGGGGGCCGCTGACCTGCCGGGGAGGAGTGCTGACGCCCCTCTCTGCACGAAACAAAAGTGGAGCAAGTAATCAGCAGGAGATCGCAGTGGGGAAGGCGTCTGAGCTCTTGAAGGGGGAAAACATCCCAATTTAGGGGGAAAGAAGAGAAGAAGGGTGGACCCCCACACAGTGGGAGCGGTGGGAGGTCAAGTTGGTGTCTTCGGGAGGACACATCATTCACCCCCAAAACACACTTTTTGTGGAAGTGTTGTCAACGCTGTTGATGTTGCTATGAGAGTGTGTCTGTGGGACCGAGACAGTTGGTGGGATGAAGTTAATCATTCCCTGATTCGCCTTGTATCCCGAGGACGACAGTTGCAGGGTGCTCGTCCTCTCATAGGACAGTCGGTCAGGCACCGGGGTTGAAGGAGTGAAACACTAACAATGCCTCACCAAAGTGCACCGTTGATTGATGGTGTATCAAACAGGTTCAATGCACCCGTGCAGTGGACGATGTTGGCACAGGGTCAACCGGCATCCCTCTCGACCGGCATCCCTCTCGTTTTTTACGAGGTGCATCGGTGAAGTCATCTTGTACTGGACGCGAGAGAACAGATGATATCAATCTTCTGGTCTGACACTGATGGTGTAACACTGTCCGACGGCGCCTGGCATGGCAGGAGAAATATCACTTCCTGCTGCAGATTTTCACAACATTTTTGTGTCACAATAATATAAAAGGGTGTGTGGAAGCCGAGCCAACAATCCATAGCAGACGTTTCTTGGTGAATGACGGTAAATAGACTTCTGACTTCCACATTCAAAACTCCCCTTTTCTCATAAGCTGTTGGTAACGACTGGAAGAATAAGATCATTATGATCGAGAGGAGTTTCGTTTATAGAGAAGACTGGTTAGTCACCTAATGAGCAGCTGTGTCTCCTTCGTGCTGCAGTGACTCACCGTCGCATGAGGTGAAAAGTGCTACTATGAGACATGCCGGCCTGGTGCTCGCTGGTTACCACCCTAACAAACTATACCTACCATTCATCCAATCCACACACTGATGGTGCCCAAGTCCCATGACAGATGGGATGATGTCACGTCTCAGCTGAGCCTGTTTCGCTTTGTTTGTTGCTATGTGTGAAACCAAGTAATCAGTCTCCGTCTCGGTCGGGAGACGTGATATACGAGGATGGTATAAAGTTGTGAGAGCACTTTGACAACCAAAGAAACAACCGAGGGGAAATATTTTGTCTGCCTTTAATTTATATTACAAAACACATGTTACACATTACAATGCCAAAGGAATGCCTCCGCTCTTGTGGACACATGTTCGTGTCTGCAGTCTCTCTCTAATCGCAACACGACATCTTTACAGTGTGGAAAGCGTACATGTGTGACCAATCACATGGCACAATGTGCTCAAAGGAATATGTTGTTTCCTACAACGGACAGTGAGTTAACTGTATAGCTATATGTTTTATAACACGTAGAACATCGTCTCTTGGTTGGCGATCGATCACACGCAAACACTCGACAACAACACATGAAGAAAAAAAAACGCATGCGGTGATGTTTTCTATTTGGTCCCTTATAAACACTTTTGGTGTCGCCCAGCACAGCTGCTGCCAACATGAGAGCAGTTAAACTATCCGTTCATGTAATTTGGTCATAAAAGCTGTCTGTGGCCTGTGTGCTAACGCAGCAGGATTAATACCAGTCGCTCTACTTGACGCGGAGCTAAGAGACAATACAGAGCATCACTTCATACTGTGCGTTTCAGGAGGATGTGAGAGACACACCTATACACCCTTTCATCTCAGCTGAAGCCTTTAGACATTATTTTAGGATGAAACAAATATATACACAACGTTAATAAGTCTTTTCTGATGCTTCCTTCTGCTTTCCAGTTTGCAAGGTTATTTGGACGTAGCTTCATATTTGGAGTTCGGACATCTCGGCAAGAAAGTGAGCAAGCATATGCAACAAAACATGGAACTAATCCTTTAATCAGGACCCACCTGTACAATCTAATGTGATCCAATACTATAAAAATACTATAAACGTTCAGTTTTGATTGACCCTGGTATTCATTTACCTTTGTGTTTATCGTTTTGTTTACAGATGCAATATACTGGGAGGTGTTTCTAACATTGTGGCCACCCACAATGCAAACTAATAGAAACGCCTTTCAATACCACGACTCACTTTGTCCTGAAAAATTGATATGAATTAGAATTTTTATCATTGTGTAGGTGTACCTAATAAAGTGGTCAATGAGTGTAAATTCACAAGATAATTCAAACTGGGTTGAAATGTGAAGCGTTAAACTGATGTGACATGAAGTAATGATGAATAATGAGACAGCAGGACTTGAACGTGGAGCCAGTCAGCGGCTCGACTGAAAGGATGAGGCAGCGTCGGAAGAAGTGGAGCGATCAGTGTGTGGAATACTACATACGGGAGGCAAAACAGATACAATGTGTATAAATACAACTTGAACGATTAAAATTAATACAATGCAAATATTATCAATGCCTGTCAGATTCTACACAAAGTGGAGGGAGGCCACTTAACACACACATACACACACACACGCACGCTCGCACACAGACACACACAGACACATGATTTTAAACATTAACACCACTTTTTTTGGCTGAACATATGAGCATCAATATTTAAATGATTTCCGTATCAGCTCCATCTAATAAAACTGCTCCCTAAGTGCTTTTTCAATCAGTCCATCAACATTAGCTCGTCCGCCGGGATTTCTACCAAACTCAAGCAGATGTCTCTAAAGACTTTGTCTCTTTTCATTGTCATTTAATGTCAAACGTGATGCTGATGGTGGACAGATTCTGATAAGAACGAATGACTTGTGAAATAGATTGCAGGTTCAGATCTGTGGTGGGTAGTCCGCAGCGACTGCTGAGTACTCGGTCTCAGACATGTTGGGCGTCTCAACCAGACGTGCCAAGCCAGTCCTCGTGGAGTATTTAAAGATGAAGGCTTTCATGAGGTCATAGCGGTAGTTTCTGTTGATGAAGTTGTAAAGGATGGGGTTGAAACAGCAGTGGAGCAAGGAGAGGCACTGGGTGAGGTGCAGCGCCACATAGATCACATTCTCCAGGCCGCACGTCAGAGGCATCAGGCCCAGCTGAGAGAGGGCGTCCACCAGCAGGACGCCGTGGTATGGCCCCCAGCAGCCCAGGAAAACCACGATATACGCCAGGATGACTCTGCGGCTCACGCGACGCTCCTGTTCCACACTGGAGGACGAAGAAGAAGATGAGCGGGTGAAAGCTTTGGCGAGCAGCGCGTAAAACACTGCGATAACAGGGAAGGGGAGCACAAAGCCCAGCAGGATGAAGCTCAGCTGCACGCCCACCATCCACTCCCTGGGGTTGTCCTCGGGGTAAACAGGCCTGCACAGCATAGTGTCCCCATGTGAAGACTTCACCGTATGCAGGAAGTACGTGTCGGGCAGGGAAGCCACCAAAGCCAGAAGCCACACCCCAAGACATGCTCCACGGCGGATGAACTTCCTGCGCACGCCTCCATTGTTCTCTCCGTGCTGCGTCACACTCACGTAGCGGTCCACGCTCATGCAAGCCAGGAAGAAGATACTGCTGAAGAGGTTGACTGAGAACAGAAGGTGTGTGAGTTTGCACGCCTCTTCGCCTAAGCTCCAGTGGCCGTTGTGGGCGAGCGAGTCCACCCACACGGGCAGGGTGGCGCACACACACAGGTCCGCTACCGCCAGGTGGGCGATGTACATGTGCGTCTCCGGGCGAGGGGTGGAGTCTCTTTGAGCTCGGATATTGACCCAGAGGACCAGACCGTTGGCAGCGAGGCCGACGACGAAGATGAAACTGTAGAGCACACACATGAGGTAGAGGAGAGCATTGCGGTTGAAGGCCGTGGTGCACACCGTCGTGTCCACGTTCGATATGTTGCCGAAGGTGTCAGAGAGGTTGAGATACCGCAACGACTCCCACAGGTCCTCCAACTCACTGGTGCTCAGACTCATTTCTCTGCGCTGGCGGTTTCCACCTCTGACTGGGACAGAACCTGCGGGAACAAGACAACACCTCATCATTTCCTGCAAAATAGCTTCATCTATATAAACATTGGAAAATGAAATTGTTTTCCAGCTTTCATGTCTTCACCTGGTATTATATTACAGAAGCAATTTTCTGATGGATAAAGCAGCTTATGATCCCCCTGTGGACTTGGAACGGCCAGAGCTAATAAAACACAGCCACTTGTGGTTTGCCGCCGGATTCTGAGGAATCCTGACTTTTTAATAGAGGCTCTTCGACGTCATGTGACAACCGTCAAAGTTTTCCATGATTGATGGGGGCGGCACAAACACATGTTTACATTGGCTCCACCAGCACTGAGTGCAGATTAGACATAAGGAAGTCAGATCGAGAAATCCAAACAGAGTGTATTTCCGGAGCGTTCTTGACATTCCAGGCTAAAGCACTGGTCAGGGTGGGAACCTGATGCCACTTTAAGAATGTTTCCCCTTAACATGCCTGTTATAGTAAATCTTTCTTTTCTTCTCTTGGATCAAGCAAGAAGAGCTTTCGCCACCCAGATGTTCAAAGACGAGGCTGCTCATGAACTCAAGTACATCGTATGACAACATCTGAAGCTAATAATAACGCCAACACATGCTCGGGATTCTTAACTAGGTACATATACGCACAGAGGAAGGCGACAGACACAATATGCAGGATCACAGGGGACGTACAGAGCGGCTTGGCGCGCCAATAACCCTTAATTCTTACGAGCTGACACAATCACCGTGAAATATTCGTCCCCGCGAGGCCCGATCCGCCTTCACAGTTTGTGCTGTGATGTCTCTCTCAGCTCCTTTAACAGGCAGCCAGCCACGGTGTGAAAGATCGGAGGTGAAAGGTGACGGATCAAAACCAGAGCACGAGTGGATGCCGTTGCCCCTGAGTGACTTCTACGCCCACAGAGTTGAATTGTGTGCAGAGAACAGCAGGAGGTTCGACGCCGCGCAAAATGGTCCCGAAACATTGTAAACGAGGGTCAGTGACCACCGGGTGACACAGCACGCTGGAGAGCAGGGAAATGAGACCACTTTAGACATCTGTCTTTGTAGCAGACATGAGCTGTGTGTGCGCAAAGATCACTGCCCCAAGTCACAGAGGTCTTTTTTAATGGAAGGAATATACTGCACATCATGTTGGACTGTGATGATCAGTTATACATTCTGCACAGCTGCAGCTCACAGTGATTTCTTCAGGTTCACTATTATGGAATTGATTAAAAATTATAGAGCGGGATATAACTCCCAATAATGGGAATAATAATGAAAAATATTCTAAGACACCAATTCATTACTTGTATAAAAGAAATCATTGTGTTGGGGTTTTCATGCATAATAGCAATTTAATTATATCATTATTTTCTAGGTGGAATCCAATAAGTATTTGTTCTTTCGACATATTTAACTCAATGAATGCATGAATTCTGCTTTTAAATCATTTTCTCTTTTTTAATATATTTTTGCTGCTTACTGATGAATCGAAGCAAAGTCTTCCCAAACCTCTGGTGATAATATGTTAATGTCAGGACATTTAATTTGGCCAGTTCTTTGTAATAGAGGGATTTTCAATGCTGAGATAATCCCTGACAATGGTCTCTAATTCCCTTATATTATATGGAAACTACCTGGAGGTGCCAGGTAGCCCACCGGCTGCAGGATAATGAAGCTTTTAACACCCGCACCATCAGATAACACAGAGAGAGAGAGAGAGAGAGAGAGAGAGAGAGAGAGAGAGAGAGAGAGAGAGAGAGAGAGAGAGAGAGAGAGCGCTCAGCCCCGCTTTCACCCCGCGAGCATCCAGTTACAAATTAGCTGAAAACGCCTTTTGTCTCTCAATACACAGAGAATAAAAGCGATTGAAGGGTTTCATGTGCTAATGCGGCGGACAATAATAGTGCAGGTGCATTGTGTTTGTTAGAAGTTTCTCCTGTCAGTCTCTGTCTGAATAGATTGGAGAAGATATTTGCCTTTTACGAGGGGACATCCCGGCTGCACGTCACACTGGACACATCGCTTTGGCGTCATTACGCACGAATACAGGCGACAGAAGGGTCCCAAACACAATGTCATTGTCGCGACTGTTGATTTATATCAGGCCGGGGAACTTTTCTTATCAGGGGACAGCTTGTATACTGTGGCCCGACTCGGGTTGAATGGGGAGGCAAACAGGCAGCGCGGAGCGGAGCGGAGAGGCGCCGGGAAGATGGAGCACCGCAAATAAAACACTGAAATCAATCAGGATGAGAACATGCAGCCAGGTGTGCAAGAGATGTAGTAATTAAACATACATGCGATTCCTTAAACTTCACTGAAAGCATCTATTTTTAATGTGTTCGAAGAAATCCGAAAAACTCCACTTCAGCAAGTAAACTCATTGTTGCAGCTTACCTGGTATAAGTCTTCCTCAACCTGTTAGAAGTCTTCTTCCTGCAGATTTACTCTCTCGGATTAGTTTCGCGGTTGATAGATCAAGTCAACTCCACAGCTGCAGACTCGCCCTCCGCTTCTTGACGCGACTCTGAGCCGACTGCTTCTTCTGCACTTGCTGATACTCGGCAGAGAAACGCCTCCAAGGCTGGTCCTAAAGCCAGTGATGCGTATTGGCACCGACTCCGAGCTCATAAAAACAAGCACAGTCCGGCGAGTTTCGGCCAAGAGAGGAAAAAGAACATCCTGATGTGTGTTTGGAAAACACAACATGACGTCATACGTCCCTGATCATTAAAACATATATTCTTACAATGAGATTATAGTTCTTCTGTACAAAGCTTAGTCTAAGGATGAATTTAGGAGAGATGCAATGAATGAATTGATAGTATGTATAGCTGAAAGAAGGCACATCAATATCTACAACTTATTAATTGATACTCGACTCAATTAGACACTTTACTTAAACTTCAAACTATGTTTCATGTCAAATTCAAAGAACTGTAAGATATGCATGGAAACACACAACTTCATTAGGTACAGTCGTACAATTTAATGTGATCCAATACAACAGCTCTGCCCTGCTCTGATTTTATAAAGATATTACTGTTCAGTTTTGTCTGACACTGACAGAGGTATTAATTTAACTTCATGTACATTAGTGAAGTTGTAGTTCACAGTGGTGTTGAACTGACTGCATTATATCAGAAGCTGTTTGTAATATTTTGGCTACACATTCACATACATGAGAGAACCAACTTTTTATATGTGTATATAGATATGCCTTACATCGTGCAGGTGTTCCTATTAAAGTGGCCGGTGAGTGTACATGTTGTCATTCTTTTGAAAGAATGTAGTATTGATGTTGTTACTGTATATTATACCAAGCATAGAGGCTAACATAAGCAATCAGAAGGAAAGAGGAGATATAAATAATAAATATATGACTTTACTGCAAACTTTTCACATCACTCTCTGTTTATTTATGTTCCATAACAGTGATTCTGTCTGATTCTGATATGAGTTAGTAAATGTCATAACTTTATGGAAACTGCAACAGCCAAGTATAATACAGTGACTGTAACCACGTTAACCACGTCAGTCATTAAGGGTGCGGCCCTCACAGGGCCTCACCCTGGTTACTTAAATCTGAAACCAGACTTGGTAAACCACATCCACTCTTCTCTGCTTCCACCCAAAACGAACCAGTGGGTTGAACCCCGCAGCCGGTCCCACAGACACAACTAGAAACACCCAGAATAACGAACATCAGAACCCCTGGATTGTAACGCGAAGCCAGTTCTTATTATTTCCAGTAATCTTGAACAATCTAGCCGTGAAAACGGAGGTGACAGTTGTTCTTTACTGTTTTATTGTGTTTCGAGTCTCAGTCCCAGTCGAGGCACATCCGAGGCTGCACAAAGCCCTGCGGGTGGCTCATGTGTTTCCTGAAAGCCACTGAAAGCTCACCTGCAACTCTGGTGGCCTGACAGCTGCTTCCACCACGGCAATTAACCCCACGATCAATACAAAGTCAAACAAAAAGGAGCAGAGACCGGGGACCCGATTTAACAATATACTGATGTTTGCATTGTGGCATGATGGTTTGGCTCAAGAGCGAAATAATCATTTTGATGTCCTGCCCAGTGTTTGAAGTATTTTCTTAACCAGGTACAGAGTGTCCAGCTTGTTTGCTCAGGGAAAAGACACCGGTGCTCGGTACAGGTCAGCCTACCGAAGTTTATTATGACTGGATTCAGTGATGAAATACAGCCAGCAGGCTACCCTGACCTCATTATAGACCGGAGTAGTGAAGTCAGTTTCAATGAGGCTTTAAAGAGAGCTCCCACTACGCACGCATACCCATTGTCCTCCGTATCAGGAGCATCAGGGGGGATTATAAGCCTTTCTGAGAAACATCCGTAGCCCCGCAGACTGCTGCCAACCTCTGTTCTGCACTTCTCATTCACAGGGACGCCAGACTGGGAACAGCAGGTGTGTGTCTGTGTGTGTGTGTGTGTGTGTGAAGACAAACTAGCTACAATAAACTTTTGTCAGATAAACTGAAAAAAATGAACGCAACATCTGAAGAGGAAAGAAAATTGTTTAAGTGATGCACATGCTCAGAAGGTGGAAATAGTGGAAAGATATATTCTCCCCCAGGGGTGTCCCCCAGTTTAGCAGTGTGAAGGAGCAGCGGCCCTGATCAGCCACCCTCATTCCTTCCTTCACTACCCGGTGTACCCGCCACCACCCACAGGTGAGTGTTGGAACTTAAATCGACCGGCCAGCTGGTCGGCTGGAGGATTTGGTTTCACGGTGAGTAACTTTACTGTTTTGGTTGGCTGTGTCGTCTTCTCACACAGCAATCAGCTTCTCTCAGTGAAACGCTTTGATCAACCAAGTGAGTTCTACCTGCCTTCACCAAACAGAAGGACAATGGGGAGACGAGCCACTACGGAGACAGAAGACGACAGAGAACAACAAAGGGGTTTGAATATTGGATGCACATTAATCCAGAATCGGAAATTGTTGCCACATATCTGCTGATTCTGCAGATATAGACCAGAAATCTGTAAATTTAAGTTTAATAATTGTAAATCTGTGCTGAATCCGTCCAAGCAAACAAATAGAAAGCAGTTTGTGTGTCTGACCTTTGCTGAAGCTGAGGTTTTTCACAGTTTTTGTGCCGTTTTGGCATTTGTAAGACTTGTTATGGCTCTAAATATAGTCACAATTCCATTACTCACCTTGCACTTACTGCACTTACTGCCTTCTCTTTCCTTTTTTTTTTTTGCAACTACGGAGAGAGAATGGCCGAGTTCATTACACGCTTGTTTTCACACATGGGATAAACAGAAAGATCAGGAGATAAGAAGCTGGGAAAGGGTGGGAGACGGCGAGAGGGAAACAGGGTGGTGGTGACGTTAAAGAAGTAGGGGGCGGGTGGGGGTGAGCTGAGGAAAACAGAGGGGAAAAGATTGAGAGAGTTATTGCTAATGACTTCTGTTTCTATTGTCGTCTAGCTCAGTGCCACAGTGGGGGGTCCGACAGGCCCATTCTATTTTTGTGCAAATCTCCATTCAGAGGGTCCCTCTGCAACTCATTCTCAAACACATCTTCATCAACAGTCCCTCCTCACATTCCTCCTCTTCTTCCCCACTTCTCACCTCACTCAACTTTCACTTAATTATTCATCTCCAATTATTTTCCAGGGCATGTGTAAGTAAGCTGAAAGGATTGTGCTCAAGAGGTGGATCGAGCTCGGACCGGGGGGTTGTGAGAACTTGATGGAGAGCAATGAACCTGTAAAAGATCGTGAAGAGAGAAAAAAAAGATTGGCTGCACTCCGCTCAACTGGACTCGGTCTCGGGGTTTCAAGAAACTGATGAGGTGATCTTTTGTGTCTCTCTGGGATATTTTTCATGCAGGTGCATGTTTGGCAGAACGAGCGCGTCCCTGTTGGGAAATGTAGCTGTCGAAGGCATTCCTCACGTTGACAGAGCATCCCTCACACCAGCCCGTAAATACGTTTAAAAAGAAGTGAGAAGTGAAAGCTCGAATGTCAAAACATGCAAAAAAAAAAAAAAAAAGGCGTATATACTGAGACAAATTGTGTGTAACAAATATGTGCATTAACAGATTTGTTGGCCTCTTTGGGGTAAAAACCTGCACTTGACTATAACTCAGTTATAACTCAATTCAGTCGATATGGCACATTAAACAACAAACAAAGAGCAACATTCATTTTGGGTTTAGGGTGACACATGGTGAATGTAAGTTTTTGTTCTGCAGGCTCAACTCATGCAGGAAAAACCTGCAAAAAGCTGTTCGGCATTGAGTTGCTAACGGCAACTGGCTCCTGTACGGTTCTGACCATGAGGCATATATAGTATAGAAAGAGAAAATATGTTCATGAGAGCCGGAAAAGTGAAGGTTCAGGGCTCCGTGAATCTAAAACAATTAGTTGAAAATGACGCACTATAGTCATTTATCTATTGATAAGATAAATAAGGAATTTTAGAAGCTGTAACTTCTTGCCGTCTACATGATTTTTCTCCTGCTGTCTCGCAGGGCTCTCCCTTTGTTCTCCTCCTCTCTCTCTCTGACCTCACGGAATCTGTCAGTGCCTTCCTGCTTAGCTGTTGACCATGACCAGCTGTGGCTCATGAAGTCCATTGACTTTGTCCGTCATCTCCGAGTGCAGCGGCATCTCAAGCACAACAGCCAGTTCTGCTTTTACCTGCAGCTTTCTCATGCACACACACACACACAATAAGATGGACAATAGCTGTGGAAACGTCTTGCTCCAGGGGACAGTGAGTGTCCAGTATGGATTGGTGACTGACAGAATCTCTCTACAGGCTGCATGGGAAGGCGTCCGTCTCCTTTCGTTCCCTTGGGGGAGGCAGCTCTACTTTAGTAATCCTACCCTAACATTCCTGATGTGTGCTTTACAACACACTGCTGACACCGAGTTCACAGATAAGGTCGCTAACTTTCACCCCTATTGTCCTGTCACGGTAAATGAAAAATGGCCCGTCAGCGATGCTGGAATGCACTCGTGTTCTGGGGAAGCGTGCACCAATATTGTAGCCGTCTACATTACCTGTAGGTGTTGCCTTGCTCGCCCATGGCTCCGTGTAATTGGCTCACTCGGCCTGCTTTTCTGCATTAAGTATCATTGCACCTCTGAAGGTCAGGTCCAAGCCCGCAGAGAGAAAAAGCAGCCCTGCATGGATGAGAACTTTCACAGCTTTAAAAAACGAATGCAGACACGTTCACACAGCCAGTGTCCTGATAAAGTTTCGTACACACTCAATTATCCACAACGCAGTTGGAGAACAGAACATTTTTGTTTTATATTAAATTCTGTCTCGCATTCATTTAATTCCACTTCCCCGTATCCAGCTGAAGTTGCTCTAAAAACATGTGTACACATGCTGTGCATTGCATATTCTCATCGTATACTCTTCATACATTATTACCGGTTTATGTGTGGGAAAAAGGCGTAAGAATGTTTTTATGCATCTTGCCCGAGGACGACTGAGTTTTCTTTTAAATCACTCCTGAAAACACACTTCCCTGATTTAACTACATTTTGTTCTCGCTCTTGAAGTATGCTCTGTTTACCTTATGGCCCTATCTTAATAATTCACCCATTTTATTCTCTTTTATTCTTCATTATTCCTCAGCATGTCGTTGATTTATATATTTTTGTTGGCTTTTTATGCCGGTTGTAAAGAACGTTTTAACACTGGTTTTGATGTGCGCTGAACAAATCCACTTTATTACTATTTTAAAAGGCTTCTCTGTTATTACACCATCACTTGGATCTGGTTCATAAACTTTAAAAGTTGCATCAGTGGTAAACAAACTCAGTTTAACATATACAAAATGTCAGTCCAGTTGTTGAAGAGCGTGAGCACTGAGGGGAAACCAAACACTGCAGGCTTTATTGGATGTAAACACAACTCGGCAGCACTCAAGCAAGCCCATAGAATAAATAACAGCCATGCCAGCAGAGAGAAGCTCGAGTCACTTTGATGGGGGAAAGATCTGAATCGCGGTGAGTATCATGAAAATATCCCTGAGCAGATTCAGAATCACCAGAGCGACATGTGATGGAAAATCACCTCAAGACATTTCTCTTTACACCAGGTGGTTCCTATTCATGGTCTCCCTGCCGATCGCCTGCACAAAAGCCAATGCAGCGCAGCAGGGGGGGGTTACAGCCAGGATGTGGCGACCCGGGAAGCATCTGGAGTCGAGCTCTGTGCAACCCAGAGCTCCCAGCGAGGCGCTCGAGCAGTAGTTCTCCCGTTCATCTGGACTTTCTTCATCGTCTCATTTATAAGTCAGTAAGATCTTTTGCTCCAAAACAAAAACATATGAGGCCATTTGTAGTCTTCCATTATTTATACTCATGTGAGACAGGGAGATGGATGCAAGGAGATTAAATGGAGATAGAAACAGCGAGGCGAGGGATCAAACAGGAGTGAGGCGCGGGATAAACTGGGTTTCGCCATGTGTCTGTTTCTGCTATCGCGAGCTGCGGCGGGGATAACGGAGATCTGCTTCTCATTATAGTATAAAGAGAGGGTTTAGGAAGGAGCGTAATGGCTGACTGTTAAGTCTGAATTCTCAAACCTCACAAATCCATCCCTGAGCCCCCTTCGGCTGCACTCGCCACCTCAGCTTGTAAATACGATACAGCTTTGCTGCCTCACGTCAGCCTCCCCGTGCCAGACACTCCATACATCAGAGCCTGAATGGAGGTCGAGCTTGATGTCATCCATCCATCAAAAAAGCCTGATGGCAGGCCTTCCGTGCAAGACTTTTTAGAGTTGCAAAGCGCAGGCTCACCTGGACCTTGTCACTGCCATTACCGTACTGAAGTGCCTGTCAGGAGCATGATTTGTGAAGCTGTTTGATTACGCGGCGAAGCTACCGCCTGATTCCGGGAGGAAACCGCCTCCAAGTGAACGTTCAAGTCGCTAATGAGTGAAATCCGTGTGAAAAGTCCCGTTGTGGGAAAAAAGTTTCCTGTGTACGTTCACACTGGTGAGAGGAGAGGACGGACACAAAAGAAGGATGGAGATGAGGATGAAAAGAGCTGCGCATGAAAGACACATCCTGCAGAAGTTCATAAAAAGAGGAAGGAGGCAGTGATTGTTATTATTTTTCCTCTCCTATTTCGGTCCTGGTAAAAGAGCTGCAGCTCTTGGCTCTATTTGTTGCCGTGTTCCTCCACAGCTGTTGTGGTGCACTTTTTCTAAACCAGCTGTTTGGGTACTAATCATAAGCACAATATCCTGAGAGATTTATCTTTCACACACATTCAGGTTCTCATTCATAGAGTTAATGCTCCGGGTTTATGGGAAAATAAAGTCGTAAACAGGCCTGATATCCTGTCTCACCGAAGACACATATAACGGAAATATTTTGTTTAGCGGCCCATGTTTGCGGTCCAAGTTTCTTCCTTAAGTAAATCTACTTGACAAAGTTGTATGCATGAGTCAGACCTGCAGCATTGAACTATCCATCACATATCTTTCTCCCATGCAGGGTTTGTGGGAACGTTTCTATAAACCGAAAGATGAACTGGATTTCAGAGGCTACAGTGACTGCTGCAGTTTTTGGGGGGATGATTGTGCTCAGATGTCGGAGTGAATTCCTCACTTCCATAATGATGGGGAGCATACAATGGACACTCTGTGATGCGGAGGTAGAGGGGGGGCATTTGGAGCTTCAGTTAGACATGAAGCAGTTCGGGGAGCACGTAGCTCTTCATTACCAACCTTTCCTGTTGCCAATCATAATATAACTGCCCGGTACGGCGCCTCGCTCTCCTCGCACCCCAAGTGCGACGAGCTGCGGGGTTTTTTTTGTTGCGGTATAATTGATTAGATTTTAATGTAGCCCCTGAAGGAGTGAAAGGATAGATTGTATAAATAATTTGCCTCATTTTTCAGCCAACCTCTTTTTTCGTCTGCACTTTAGCATCTCTCTCTCTCTGTTGTGGGTCGTAGTGTTTAATGGCTGGCCTGTTGTTAACCCTGTGACATGAGGTGCAAACACAGGGACCCATTTAAGACCTAATCAAAACACCCACAAGTCAACGAACACATCTGGCTCGCCTCTACTTTATTAAATCTATCGCTCAAACCTCCCCTCACTTATAGGGAATCTAGTGATTTCATTTTTAGTGTTTTTAAAAGGATTGGGAATAATAAGGTCATAAAGCTTTTACATATGTTTGTTTTCACGCAGTACGAGCCCTGGAAGCTTTAAAGAAATATTCATTTAGAATTAGATATATTCACTTGCTTGAGTAGAGTTGGATGTGGAGGTCACTGGTGGGGCCCAGTAACGAGCTTGAACCCTGCCAAAATAAAACAATGAACTGTGCTACACAGGTGGCCAAGACCTGGAGGCCAGAGAGTCACGGGTCGGGTTAATGAGGCACAACAGGACACAACGGCGTTTCCATACCCCTTCCTATGCAGGGTTTTGTGGTTAGATGGTTTTCATTCTACATCCAAAACCGATCAAAAGGTCTGAGGTTACATACTGAACAGCAACATGTGCAAAAGAAATTGAACCCGTCTTCAGACATGCAAAACTGGGTCTTGACTGACGGATGTAATAGAGACATGATCCTGGATGTCTTCCTGACGTGTGTTCGCTGAGGACAAACTTTGGTAAGGATACCAAAATGCATTTTTGCACTATTAATATAAATCCTTAACCCTCTGACTAACAGTTCTGGGGCCGCACCGATGCTGTAATGTGGGAATGAAAGTGTTACATCTTGTCTCATGAAAAACAAACAATAGTCTAATGGAAAATAATCTGGCACAAAAAAATGTTTATGCTACTTTCAACAGAGCCAAGATGAATATTTCCTTCTGTTTCCGTCATATTTCTTGCATGCTAAGCTAAGCTAAGCTAACTGGCTCTATACCAACCATGCCATCATTATCACAGCTGTAATTTTCTGGCTGCCGACTTAATTAATGGAGTGATCGCTTCCACGTATAGAGTCACCGTCAAGGCATTCTCTGAACATTGTATTGATCATTTGTATCTGATTGAATGTCTGAGTTTCAGTCAAGCAGGGTTACTTTCCGGAGACTGACTGACTGTGGTGAGACGGTGCCCACTTCCTGCCATTGAACCAGCTGAAAATGGGCTTCCCTGAAGCAAGGCTGGGAGAACTGGGATTGACAATGGGAGAGCAGGATGGGACAACAGATCACAGCCTGGGGTCTACCCCTAAATATATAAACACACTAGTCTCAAAAACCCGGCAATTCTAAAACACTATGGGTTTCACTTTTGGACAACAATGCATGTAAAAACAGTAATTTTAAGACATGACAAGAATAGGAATTGTCAATATTGTTGTGTAGATCTACGGATGCAGTTGGTTGAGACTCAGAGTATAAATGAAATGGATTCATCAACACCACAACTACAAAGCAATACATTTCCTTTATTTGACAGCAGAACGATGAGGCTCTCAGCTTGTGCTCACTGTGGACGGGTGATTATGAAACAGGCTGAAAGAAAGAGCACATTTACCTTGTGAAGCCTCAGCTGGGATATTTGTCCACTGTCAAGTTGCTACATGTCAGGCTTTGGTCAGGACAGACTGCAAGGCCATTTCCTAAGTGTGCCCTCCCCCATCTCATTTCCTCCGTACCTAAATAAAAGCAGCTTCCCCGGGATAAGTACCCAGCCACTTGTGATTTGGTGCAGAGACCAAACTTGCATGCAAGCAGACTCTCGGGCTTCCAGCTTGTCTGTATACATGGAACCGAACACTTCAACTGATGGCATTTGAGATGTTTGAAGAAAAGTTCCAAACAAAGTGAAAACAACTTTGACGTGACTCAACCCAAGTCTGAACTTCCACAGAAGATGAAATACAAGCTTTATTAAACAAAATGAGCAGTGTTCCTAGAACCCTCCAGCCTTGATCTGCTGTAAGTTGGAGTGATTGCCACTGTCAGAACAAAGTCCTTATGGACTTCAGCTGAAAACTTCCCTCAAAGCAGGAGGAAGTAAGAGGGGCTATCCCCAGGAGGCAAAGTGATATTATGCAGGAGAGGTGGAGGCAATGTGCAAAATGATAATGTAAATTGTGAGGAAGATTCATGTATTGTAGAACCAGACTCTTGTCTGGACTCAGTCTCGTAAAAGAAAGCCAAAGTAGCCCACAGCCATCCTGGTGATGTAAGGTGGAACAACAGGCTGCAGTGGTGATGGGAAGTGCAGCAGCAGTGAGGTCTCACCATCGAGTGAGTAGTTTTACTTTCTACATTTTACTGTGATGTTATCCTACAAACATTCCTGGTTGTACAGCCAAGGTAAAACCAGAACTAATTCTCTGTCTAGAATTACCAGCAAGAAATTGCATCTTCCACAGAAGTCACATTGTGAAACATTTTATTAGAGTTGAAGACAGTCATGATACTAAGTGAGTCAGCGGCTTCAGGCTCCAACTTTCCTCATGTTGTCTGGTGGCAGTGGTTTGCCCAGGTGGACCCCCGAGTTCAGCCCGAACTCTCGGCTGGCATGTTTGTCAGAGACCTCAGGCTTCAGCAGGTATCCCTTCTCCTTATCAAATGAATCAAGGGGAGTAAAGGCCAGTGGCCCTTCTCCCATGAGGCCATGCAGTCGTTTGCGCCAGTCCTCCAGCATGGTGCCGCGAGCCTCGGAGGAGATGTGAGACGGAGCCCAGAAGATCTGAGGGGCGAGGACCTGGAAGCCACAGTAGTGCAGGATGCCATTCTGCAAAAAAGACCACAAATAGTTTAGTAACACTTCTGTAGGAGTATAGAGACGATATTCTGAAAAATACCTGAAGTGGCCACAGGGTCACATTCATGTCTCCATTAATGCCATTTGCACTGAACATGGACTCCTGGGACCCGGTGGTGAATGACAGCATGGCCTTCTTGTCCTGTGCAGAATAGAAATATTAAGGATGGTGGATCAGAATAATAATGCTGCTAGACTTGATTCCCTTCTTACCTTGAAGACTCCGTGGCTGTAACGCTTCTCATGCGAGTAGGCAAAGCCCAGAGAGAGCACCCGGTCGATCCAGCCCTTCATGATGGCAGGAACAGTGAACCAGTACATGGGGAACTGGGACCAGAGGTTCAGTTTAGTTTGATGCAGGAGTGGTTAGAAGATATTAATGCAGCTTCCAACTCTACCTGGAAGATGATGAGGTCCGCCTCAGTGATTTTACTTTGTTCCTTAGTGATGTCCTCTGACAGCTTTCCTGCCTCCAATGCCAGCTTGGTCTCCTCAGCATAGCGGAAGTGTTCAGCATTCTTAACCTCTCCTGAAGACAAAAGAAAGGTTTGCTGTTGGTCACAGTAACACACCAGAGGTTTATGCCAGGATGACGTTAGCTTACCGGTGACGTCCTCTGCAGTAGCAGCTGCTTTAAACTTCATGGCATACAGGTCTGATACTTCCACCGTGCAGCCCTGAGCAGTTAGAACCTCCACAGCCGCATCTTTGGCTGCAGCGTTGAATGAGCCAGAGCTCTGGTGGGCGTACACGATCAACACTTTCTTTGCTGCCAAGCCAAGAAGTGCACATCAGATCAGACACACTTTCAGCTAATGAAAC
>CAAKHC010019627.1:47129-59343 GCA_901007825.1 Macroramphosus scolopax | reverse complement strand
ACAGGTTGTCAGATTTTGTAAAAAAAAAAAAAAAAAAATGTGAGAATGTATGTTACAGAAATAGAGCTTCAGTAAAGGTCAGAGGATTGTCATGTTTGGTAAAAGGCTGACTTCTATTCACCTGGTTGTCATTTCATCAGCGAATTAGAAAACTTTGTTTGTCATGTACATTCAAAAGGAAAAAGCCACATCACAGACCTGTGCAGACATGATTACACCTTAAGTATAATGGATAGAGTCACCTACAATGAGATGCTGTTCATCCTGCACACCTGATACTGATCTCAAAATCAATGATACATAATCCATTTTTCAATCATTACTAGTACACCAGTATTAAAGATGTATTTGGGGATTGTCATACTTAACTTTATGCATTGGGCTGTCAGTGTGCATTGCAGTTTTACAGTTCATAATAACAACATCAGGCAATTCAGCATATGTTTCGCCTTGAGTCAACATTTCTCCATTTTTTTTTGTTTTTTTTACTGCATATGAGAAACAAATATATTGTTTTTCTCATATAAATACACATCAGAAATCAACCAAGCAGAAGAGAAGAGAAATTCAGGTAATGACATCATTGTTATTATGTGTGTGCAGAATACTTCATTTCTCTGAACTGCATTGTAAATCCTTTCTTGACATATTATGGTTATATTATTATATTATCTATAGGCTGTATTCCTTTGACACTCTACAAATGTACGATGGCTTTCTGAATCATTTATCGGATCGGATTACATCAATATCTCGTTTCAGCGCTTCCTCTTTTGCAATCAATATATATTGAATAATCCATGAGACAATAAAGGTTTGGTATGTATGTAATGTACATTATATAGTCACCAAAATCTATAAACAGACATAATTTGTCTCGTTGGCTCAAGCATCTGAGTAAATGATGAACATGAATATCATTTCCTGATATTCACAAGAGGTTTTACTGTAGTAATTACTTTAATAAAAACATAACATTAACTGCAATAACCTGCGACAACCGCCTCTCCTTCTGATTGCATTCGATGGCTCTTTATGCTATATTGCTCTGCAGTTAAGTCCCGATACATACAATCACTAATGAAACTTGAATTCATTAGAATATATTATAGCGATATTAAACAACAAATGCACAGCATGCAACCTGCTTAAGATGGAAATTGTAACTATATTTAACTTGTTGCTATCAGTCATGCTGAGTTTGATCTTAGTTATGCTGAGTTGAGAATACTCTGCCTTGACTGTAGGTACAATCATATTATAAGGACAACAGTGCCATCTAATGGACAGCAGGCGAACTGCCATCATAATGAACTACAGTATGTTAAAAGTATTACTCTCAGTCACCAAGCATCCATGATGGAAACAAGACTGATAGTGACACATCATATACATCCCCGTTTGTATTTATTTATCAAAAGATGTCTATAGAGTTGTTAAGGTGAGCTGGTTGTCCAACAGATGTTTTTATAATATGATGTATTAATGGCGGCATGTCAACAGACACAAATTCAGATGTTTGCATCTCTCTTCTTTTTATCTTCTCCCTCTGGACTTTGGGGATTTCAGTTGGAGATGGCAAGCTGGTGACCTCAGCATGATGTCCCCTGCAGTCCCTCCCAAATGTGTCTCACTCTCCCCAGCCACTTTCATCTTCAACAATAAGAGTGCCTGAGTAGTCCGCAGTCCATCTTTCCCTGAGACCACATGCCACATTTTGTTATTTGTCTCTCCGTCAATCCTGACAGGCTGCAATATGACTGACAGGACTCTGACTTACATTAACCAAATACAAATGACAAGGTTGCCAAGTTCTTTATGTAGACCAGTAAAAAAAAAACCCTGCATCATCAGTTTTTGTCATTTACTTATTCTTAAAGCCAAAATATGGGAAGACATTATTCGATTGTGGCAAATCAATGTTCCCTTTCTTCAGATATTCTTCAGAAAATATTGATTTGTTTACTTCTATGAGACATCCTGTACGTTAGCTTCATCAGAGTCATTCAGCTCTGCCTCCTGCACAGAGGGCATGTCAGCTGGGTTGGGTCGGTCTGGGTCAGCAGTTGTCCTCTCCATATTCTATGTCCCCAACCTCCCCAGGGATGCATGATACGTTCTTCTGGAGTTAGGAGTTTAAGATCAAGAGTGTCCTCAGCCAAACCTTCCCAGTTCACCTGCACTATGAGTTTTGGGTTTATCAGGTCACCTGATCCAACTCGTCTTCAGGTGGTGATCAATGACAGCTCTGCTCCTCTCTTCACCTGTCCAACCAAGTCATACATCATTTGTGTCTCAGTGATACTTAACATGACATGCATATCTCAATTTTTCATTTGGTCTTATTTCATTTATAGTATTGTTCTATAGTTTTTCAGTTTTGCACAGAAATACTCAGAGATTCCAAGAACGGAAAACACCATAGATTGATATCACCATCTGTGTCTCAAGAACTCATGTTAGTGGTCATTCTCACATTGACCACTGTAATGCCAGCTTGTACATTAAAATCCGTGCCAGTACTCAGAAATACAGCAGAACATCTTGGGCCTGTATCATGTAGCAGGCAGGGTTCTCTATTAGACGGGATGTATCACCATGGTAACTTAGGCTGAAGACCTGACCTCCTCCAGAGCAGGTTAAGATCGAGGTAAGAGAAACACTGACTGACAATCAATTCTCCTGGAAAATGAAATCAGCATTTTCAAATTATTTTTATCCCTGTTTGCTGCAGTTGATGTAAATATATTTATACGTTCTATAGGCCTTTGTATATCCATTTATCGGACACAGTGGTCGTTGCCTTTATACAATTTAAAGGTAAGCATACACACTGGTTTGAATTATGCTAAAAGCACAATTTATTTATCCTTCACTTTATGCCGAAGCTGTTAAACACAGCCAGGGTTTCAGATGTAATAATAACATTAATATTGATTTACACGCCATAAGAATATGTCTTAGAAACACATTCATTTGTGATAGTAGTCAAACCTACTCATGTCGCAGTGATATTGATTAGTAATAACTTATGCAGTCACAAAGTCAACTATTATTTTTCAGCTTTCCTCTGTGGCTTGAAGCTGTTTTATTATTGGTTTATATTCCTCATATTTGAAGTATTTGACTGTAGACCTCTCAGTGTTTGTGATCAGTCAGATGGTGAGAACACTGCCCCTCTCATGTGAACTCATAACTTCATCAGTGACTTCCTGGTTTGACCTAACAAGTTGATAACAGCTGCCATGACACCCTTTACAAATCCTTGCAATGTCCTTCATGTTACTGGAAGCTGAAACAGCTCCTGTAACTTCCTTTTCTTTACCCTCCACTGGCTCTCTGTTACTACAGTTAAGTGACTTCTGCTTGCCTACAGTCGACACTTGCATGGTTCCACCTGGCCAACTCTCATATTCAGTTTTATTCATACACTCCTGAATAAACCCGTTTATGTTCTCCACTGCTTTCTGCTAAACGACAAACCTTTCACTTTGACTTTAGTTAGACTGTAAACTTTGATCAAATACATTTTGATCTTATACTTTTGTTTAATTGCTGTTTGAAATGATCAAATCTTTAATTTTAAACGTCTTGTTCTGCATTCCCTCTAAATCCTGGATTCATGTATCTATAAACGTTCTTTAATATGTTTTATGTGAAGCACATCGAGTCTGCCTGGTGTATGAGGCGTGCTACATAAATAAACTTGCCTTGCCTTACCTAATAACTGTGAACTGAAAATAAACAATGACTCATCTCACCCTGATGGCAAAGCTAGAAATCTCTTGTCTGGTACAACTTGCCGAACTCTCTCATCAGAATCCCTTTTGTGTCTTAAAAAGATCACTTGAAGACCAGTTCCCTGAGGTAGAATTTAACGGTCAATGACTATTGATTGTAATAAATACATATAAAAACTCGTTTAATAAATGAATAAATCAACTAAATGAATCATTGGCGAATCAGGGGGAGGAAGTGTCATGGCTCAGGTGGGTTTCCTCTCAGCTAATCCACCTGCCATTGGAGATGACAGGGTCTCTCTCCCACTCTAACCCAAGCTGATATATCATCATCAGAAAAGAAAAAGCACCAATGAAATGAGGCTCCTTTGGTCCTAGTTCCTATCTGAAGTCCTTGCTCGCTGATTGGAGCCAACTCTTTCTGAACTAATTTTCGGAGGACCAAACAGAGTTTATTGGGGGCAGACAGTCCTTTACCAACGTTTCTAGACCTATTCTTCATCCTCTTCTTACCTGAAGACATTTTCTGTCTTCCACTCAGAAAATCTTTTAATAGGATCAAGACAATTACTGACTCTTTAACTTAGAAGAGGCATTAGTCTCCACAAACGTTTTTTGGTTGGAATTCCTTTTCCTCTGTCCCGTGGTGGTCATGGAGCGTTTGAATAGTCTTTATATTGTCCTCTGTGGTGTCCTACAACTGCCTTGTGCCTTGAGATGCACTAACCTTTGTGTCTTAGGCGGTCAAAGGAGATCGTACAGTTGACGTTACTCTATTATTGATGCTATATTGACGTTACTCTGTTGTTGTAACTCTGTTGTAGATACTATGTTGATGTTACTCTGAAGAAGACGGCCAACATATCAATGGCAAGTTATTATACCAAGCTGAGTATTTTCATGTATAGGGAAGACCTTTTGAATTTGTTTCTTGTTTCTTTTGACTGCAGGTCCAGATGTAGATTAATAAATCCATTTGCAGGCATATGAATGAACACTTAAATCATCATACTGCATATTTGTATGATATTTAAGGGTTGTGTGTACACAAAATACACATCAAAACTATCTATATCATCTTGTCATTTTTGTTTCTTGTTAAGGGTGATGGATGTGCAGTATGGATGGTTGAGCCACACATGTATGGAAAATGTAAACTGCTGCAGTCTGGATTTTGTCCACTAGATGTCAGCATGCTCCCAGTCTTGAGCATGAACATACCTGCGTCCAGCTCTCAGTGACGTCACATCTGAAAGTTTACTTTAACCAAACATGATCCTGTTGATAACTGAGGCACAAAGGTAGTTTGGTGCACATACTTCTACATATTTCCCATTTTGTTTTTTATTTCACACATGCACAAGCAAATATTTCTGATTCTGACATTGATTCTGAAATTGATGATATCCTATCGAGTATTGAATTTAAATTCCTTGGAGTCACAATGATTTCAGGTGACAATAAAATGTTTGAATTCAGTTTTCAATGCAGTGATGTAAAATAAAAGCCTGCTTTCACACCATTCTAAGACTTAGAAAACTCACGTGAACACTTTTCACACAAAATGCAATTAAATGCCTGGTAGGATCAAGTCCCCTGATCCATAGGGGGTTGATATTTATGATCATTATTTGCTGCTTCTCTTCATGTCATTGTATTGCATCCGCCAAAAGAGGGAGACATTACATTAGAAATAAAGAATAATATCAGCTCCACATGCTGTAGGAAACATGCACATATGTGTCCCGTGCAATATCACAGTCCTCATCACTTCCAGCTCTGTATACCATTAAGTTTATAAATTGTCTCCAGGTTATTAGATATGTTGATATGTTTTTTTTTCTTTTGTTTGCAGAACACCTGACCTTTTCCTGAAATTACGCCTTTGTTTTGCCTTGTCACTCTCAGTAAATTCTACGCTTCCTAACTTCGAATGGGCCCAAAATGCTGACACAAAGAGTCACGTAAAAATAGTCAGAAGATGGCAATGATGTCAGGTTATTGCTTGGCTGTCAGCGTTGGTGGGCTGGAAAGGCAGCGGCTCCACGGTGAGCAGGGCTCCTTTCTGCCTGCTGGAGATCTTGTACTGGCTGCATGAGTTAGCCCTAAGCCGCTCTCCCCACGCAGGGCTCCCTTCACCAGCATTCACCTAAATCTGTCACACAGATTTGACACTGCGTCACTTGCAGTGCACTCTGGAATGACATGTATATAATGTGGAATATTGTGCACATTTACAGCCTGGACTTCCCTTAGAGCGTTAACGGTTTCCTTGGTTTTGTTTTTTTGGGTGTGTTTTTTTTTTCTTGTAGGAAAAATCCAACTCAGATTTTAACCAATCTCTTAATAATAACACAGCTACTATAGATATTTAAATATTTCAAAATAAAGTCCCACTTTTGAGGATGAAGGAGGTTCATTGTGCAGGTTGTATCAGATTCAATGATCCGTTTAAAACATGGACATATGGAGACTTTTACTAAATGTAATGGTGCCTTTATATTTCTTTAGACGGTCACAATATAATAAAACATTTAGCAGATTTAGGCTTTAAACTGAACAACCCAAATACACTCAAATTAGACTCAGAGATATTTCTGCATGAGATATTACCCTTGATGCTGTCTTGAATCTTTTTCCCTTTGAGAAAAGGATGCACACTGATTTTAGAATGAATTAAATTAGCTTTTTATTTAGATTCAGGTCTGTTGTGAAATGTAAAACATGCCACTGAAATGTTAAATTATGTTAACTTGTTGAATCTTGTTAATGTTAAATGCACGTGTGTAGAGAACAGTGTGTATTTCCCCAGTCAACATAAAGACGTGAGGTTAATTATACACTTTGTCGTAACAGCCACCGACATCTAGTCAGCAGCATGTGATGTATTTATACACCGTTCCCCACCGACGTCCAAGTATTTCCTAGATATTTGCATTCAGGATCGTCTCGTATATTTCCAATACATGAAAAGCTCTCTGATTATTTTCCCAGACATCTGCCTCCGTCTGTCCTCAGCCTGTGTCCTCGATAAGAAGCTCATTCTTGGAGAAAGTTCAACATTAGGAAAATGGACAAGACAGTAGACTGAGTGCCCCTCACCCTGGGCTCCCTCTCCCCCCCCCCCCCCCCATAAAGCTTTCGCTCTGTCGCTTTCTTCTGCAGTATTTACTGGATAAAGTGGTAGCAACTGGCCTTGGTGGCCAGAAAGAAGGATTTTCTCTCCCCAGCTGGTTTGGCTTTGTCCGCTTGTACTGCACAAAGTGGCGAGACACTGGTTTGTGTTTTATGCTGGTTGAGGCACAGGTTTGAAATAAGGAATGTAATATTTACAGTATGATATAATGTCTATTTACACACAAGAGTAAGCTATATGCAGTTTTTTATCCCTGTTTTTAAAACTGGTGTTTGTACCCTGAAGGATGATTAGGATTCACTTATCAGATTGCAAATGAGGAGTCATGGATGTCTGCTCCTTTGGGGATCTACAGCCCTTTGAAAGGAAAATAGAGGTTAAAAAATCTGCTAAATGAGTTAGCAGCAACCTTCTCTTCCACAGGTAATGAGTTTGATTATTTTCTTTAACCTTTGGATACTTTTTCACTCCCTTTTTAAAGCCTCCTTTTCTATTTTTACCATCCTAGGATAATTAGAAGTTGTGTCCCACAGGGTTTTATATTAAGTACTTCTAAATCGAGTGCATTGTTTGCACGTATAAAACATGAAAACAGCCATTTTTTACTATATTTAATAATCACTGTTCCTTTTTTATATATCTCATGTATGCATCAAAACCAGTTCAATGGATCCAAATATAGCAGTACACGTGCGGCGTGTTGGAAAATATCTCAGGAAAACTATAAAAAAAAAACTTTTTGGCCTATAAAGAATAATTCATCGGATGCTTATTTTCTCACACACAGGTGTTTAGCGATTCCGTCTCTGATAAATCATGATTTGTAAACTTTCCAATAGACAGCAGTGACAGGTTTCCTCTGATAATGTAGAAAAATGGGAGAAAGAGAGAGCTGGGCTTAAGTAGAGCTGTGATTTAGAGCAGAGAGATGCAGCATCTCTCCTTTCCAGGGGAGGCCCTCCTGGGTTTGATTTAATTCTCTCCTTGCACTATTAAAAAGGCCTTCCACTCTCTTCACTGCATGCACCTTGCTGTCATAACTGGCACAAAATCATTTATCAATGCCGCTTGTCGGCAGTGCGACTAAGGCCTTTCGCAGTATATATTTTTCCATTATTGATTGTGTGTGTAATGCATGAAGAAGTACAAAGATGGGTATCCTCCTGTGTTGGAATGACCAGATTAGGCCAGTAGACAAGTTAACTTTTTTTCTGCCTCATCTAGAAATCCATATAAAAATCATCATTCCTGTGGGGAGGAAAACGCTGCCTCGTTTCACTGTTGTCTCACCGGCCGCTTTGCTCAACAATGATCCTGTGTCGGACGTACAACAAGGAGTTATTTGGTGCAGTAAAGTGAAAGGCACTGAATGTCAGTGTCCCCCTTTGTTGTTTAATTTATTTTCTTTTCAAAGTGAAGGGAGGTGTCCTTGCTGTGAGAGGTAGTCATTGATGTGGCTATAGTTAGTCTGTCCCCTGCTGCGTCTGTCTGTAGGAGATGCTACTTCCTCTCTCCTGCTCGTTCAATGCTTCCTCTGCGGCGGATGATTGTCTCCCCGGGTCAGTTTGTCTGCATTTTGTTTTACAGTCGGAACGCTTGATAAAGACGAAACGATGTAAGTTTGAGTCACATCGGAGCCGCGGCTCCAAGAATCCTGCTACTCCGGGTCAACGACTTGTAACCTTCTCAACAGAGCTGAGGCTCGTCGTGTTGGCAGATTACTGAGATCAGTGTGTGAACGTCGACGTGAGTGTTGAATTTAAGTGTTATATACTATAGTATGACACACAATCCCTGTTCATGAAGTTATTCATAAATTCTTTACTTCCAATCGACCAAACAATTTGAATTTATTGTTGAAAAGGTTAATTCTTCGTTGCATAACATCACAATAATTTTTTGTTTTTCGAGTTCAACTCTTAAAACAACAGTTAGGTCCACATGTGCTTTTTCCTGTTGTTATCAATCATCCTGCATGTAACAAGCAATTCAAATATCCCCGACTAAAGTGCCTTCAGTATTTTATTTGAAGGTAATATGAGGCTTCAATAGTCTTAATTTGACGAATCATTGAATTAAATTAAACGTTTCCAAAGTTGCAGACTTAGTGAGTTCACACACAGAGGAATTGTAGTAAGAAGAGGGAAGTTTGCACTGATTTCTCCAGCTCAGACGTCTGTATTAAAGGTTTGGTAAACTTTAAATGAGTTTTGCATAACGCTGTACTGTAGATTCAAATGTTTTCTTGGTAGAGTCGATATAGAAGATTAATTTCAAGATGACAAAAGTAGCACAGATGAAAGTGAAGGACTGAAACTTGTGTCGCTTTTTCATCGACAGTCTTTTTTGCACATGAACAATGTTCATCACCATGAATGTCTTAAATGAAAAGTACAATTTGTTGCCAATTCAAAAAAGCTAGCGCCTTTTAATTCACACTCCAGACCAATAGGGGGCAACATGTCACCAAAAAGCTGGGATGTTCACCCTAATTGAATGAGACAAGGAAATGCTACCATCCTTAGCAAAAGCCTGAGGCAGAAACTCTCAATTAAACAGTTGATTTACATCCTCACACTTACAGACGGTCACAAGCTTTGGGTGACAGAGAGGAAGATCTTGGTCTGGGATGCTTCTCCCTCGTGGTGCTGCAATACAGAACAAAACAGGACTCCTGCCGCTGCAGTGAAGAGCGACCGACCACAGTTGCACTACAGTGACTCACTGACACCTCTTGAGGTGCAAAGTGGTATTACACAGCTAGCTGGTTAGCACTTCTACAAATGATCCCTTTTAAAACAAATATGTTCGCATTGATCTCAGTGTATTGACTTTTAACTGAGGCTTTTTAACTCATGGATATTGGTCTCTCTAGTATAACTAGTAGAATTATAACAGCAAGCAAATATTTGTTCACTGTTTTTTAAATCTTTGTGACGGCAGGCGACAGGATGTATTTCTTATCTTTAGAGTTAGAATTATAGTATATTGCTTTATTAACAACCAACTAATGGTCTTATCAGCAAGTGATAAATCCTACGCTTGAGGGTAAATAGAATGTATCACAGTCTTAAAGTCCTTTATCTCAGCTCTAATATTGGCACTTAGTGATTCATCTTCATTTTCTACTGATTTCTTGTTTCCATGTAGGTTACGCCGTAAACTGGAACATGACACATTCAGGCAGAGATGATCCCGACTGCGCTGACGTTGTTCACTCACCAGCTGTGAACCGTCAACTTCATTTCAGCTTTTCAATGAAGGTTCGATAAGCAGTGTGATCTAACAGGAACTGATCAGACATGTTGTCAATGCTATCGGAGCTGGGATGATTTGTGTGTTGGTGTGCTAATTAATAATAGCAGGAATAAGAGACCTTGCGCTGAAAGTGTGCAGAATATCACGACAGTGAGCTGACTTGTTCATTTAAGAGCATATAATTTTATTATAAAATGCATAACGTTGTATGATTATTCGTCCTCTTAGTCCATAAAACCGGAAAGTTTTCCACTTCTTCTATTTTGAAGATCTTTGCCCAAAGTCTTCCCCGGGTTTTTATCACCTCGATATCTCTGTCTGGAATGCACTGGTAAGCCCGGCCTCCAAGGGCTAGCATATAGCTCTCTCTGCTGGCTTTGTACAGGATGAAGAAGTCATAATCCTCAAACAGACTTAAATTCCTCCAGAAACGCTCTTGATCCTGAATCCACTCATTTTTCTTCAAACAACCCGGCCAAAAAAAGAGAAGGGATATTTGGGCAAGGCTGAAATCCTTGATTGAAATCTGCTACAAGTGGGCCCAAACACACATGCACGTCTATACTTGTGCACCGGTACACACGTGAGCACGCACACAAATAACCCACACCTCCCCAGCTGTGGCCGGCTGTCGGCGAGAGCCCGGACCAGGTTGTTGAGGGGGCCTCTCTGAGCACTTATTAAAAGGTAAACTTCTCTAAGGCCAGAGAATCATGTCAATCACAGGTTGTGTTCTCGCACCGAGCCCAAAGCCGGCTCTCCCCGCTCTGTCAGACGCTGTTATCACCCTCAAAGCTATATAAAATGGTATTTGTTCTGTGCTTTAGTTTCACCCACACAGCGGATTCAAAAAGGTACAGGTCTATTTGATAGTGTATATTTCATTGCCGGAGAGAGACTATGTTTGTCTTGCTGTGTTTGTCAGCTCATATTTGAGCTGAGGGTTCCTATTAAAACTAAACACCATATCAGAGGAATATTGCCACCGCCAGGCTCTTTTAAATCGCATATTGAGCCCCATGGAGTGTGGAAGCAATTTAGTCGTAGTATAGTTTGTCTGTGGTGTTTCTATTTGCTCATGACTCTCATTTATTTAGACACCGTCACCTCCTTCCACATATTTCATATATATTGTAATACTGTAGTTATAGTTCTGCTTCTAATTTCTTAAAAATATGTCCCCGTTGGAAATTTCACTTATTATTTCAGTAATAAATTCCTGTGAGAATATTGCTCTTCTTTATTGAACAGCATTTGTCAACTCCTGGAGTCTTCTAGAATTTGAAAACTTAATGCCTTTATCATTATATCTGCAGCTCCTCCAAATGTGTCAGGAGGTTGTTTTTGCTGGCTTGACTTTTAGATTCATAATTTATTTTGATTAATATGAGTAACTGACGATATGAGTAACTGATGTTTTTCATCGTTAGCTTCATTTTTGCATTCATGCATTCACTTTCATATTTGCTTAAAAGTATTCCCCATATTGTAATAGCCAGTCATTATGACTGTCCAGCCCTAATTAGCCTAATATCACTATGATTTTTTTATTATAAATCAATTCTCCAATCATTTGTAAATACTATTTTACTACAATTCTTAAGATATAAGAGGTGAGATATTCCAAGAATTCCAAATGTATTGTAAAGTGAATAGTTTTCTGTAAATGGAAACATCTATTCACACATGTGTGATTCCCTGGCCTCGCTAAGGGAAGTGTGAAAGCGTCGCACACTCTAAATATTGATTTTGTTATCTCAAATCCCCTTTATCTAGATAATAGGCTCCAGATCATGTATGTATTCTAATATAAGTGTCAATTAATACCATAAATACCTGCTAGATCCTCCACCCACCTACGGAGAATTAAAACAGGAGTGGAGAAATAAGGCTGTTCCAGTCATTAGTAGGTTTGCAGGACAAACATGGTTTGCACATCTAACAGTGTGAGTGGCTGGGGAAATAAAAAGGTACTTACATTAGTATTGACCTTGTTGCTGGTCTTGCTGCTGTTTGCTCTGTGGTCAACCTTCCACAGCACACACACACACACACACACACACACACACACGTTGTGGAA
>CAAKHC010019627.1:21254-40251 GCA_901007825.1 Macroramphosus scolopax | reverse complement strand
AAAAACCTCTCAGTCACAGCAGCCCAGCTTCCTCCTGCACCACAGCATTTGTCATTGCCAAAACAGCAGAGTTTAATTAAGTGTTGTGAGCAGCCTAGTGAGAAACACACTTTAAATTAAACCTCTGAACATGCTGCTATTGGTTCTTTACCTTCTCAACAATCAGCGGGGTATACGGCATAAATTTCTATCTCTCAAGGGGGAAGGCAGCTGCTGCACCTCTTGCGATTCATAAACGGCTCGCCTCCCCAAGAGCAATCTCTATTACAGCACATTTCATTACAGCCCAGTTTGGAAACAGCAAGCAGATGAATGTGATAATTAATGTCCCTTCCCAATTTAACATTTTATTTACTCTTGATGAATTAACAGTTGTTATCAGGGTTAAAAAACATATGCTAGACAGCATGTCGGTGCATTTGAGTAGGTGAAGAGAATTACATGGCAAATTATCCCAGGATGCATCAAACAAGTCTTGGTGCAAGAGAATTACTTAATTCAGTTCCTTTTATAGTAATGGATAGCTTCAAGTGATAATACGTATGGTAAAGTATTCCTTTTAAAATATATTATTTCAGTCTCTGCGAAGATCTGTGGAAGAGCATACTAACTACCAAAGATAATTCTCATGGTTGTGACATTTTAATTTCACCCTGAAGATTTTAAGATGTTCATTATTAGATATTTCAGGTGCCCACTTTAACAAAAGAATATGTGAAGGCACAGAGGTGCTCACAAGTGAAACAGGACATCTATTAATGGTATGGAATTACTGCATTATTGATTGTATGTCATCATGGCTTGTCTCAGTGTCAGCTTAAGGTGACAGGTGCATGATAGCCTGCCCCAAAAGACATGTACTACACAAGTATTCTCCATGTAGCCACAGACTGATAAAGCCAATAGGTCCTCATAAGGACACAGGTCCTCCAGAAAGACCCATTGACATGCTTTCTGTCATATCAGCAGGCTAACATAGAGATTAGCTTCATGGTAATAGAAGTAACAGCTTCATCAGGGTTGGGGAACAACTGTTGTAATGTTTAAAAGATACTCTAATAACTCATAATACTGCTGTAAGACTGCAACCCTCCGACATCCAACAATCCAATCACATCACTATTAATTTGTATGTTTTTTAAATGTTTTCTTCATATGTTCAGTTGGAAGGATTTGGGGCTGAGAATCATTGGTTGGCAAGGATGTCACACAGTAATGTGACTTTTTTTTTTTTTTTCATTAATCCACAGGATTTACTGGTAAATAGATATAAAATATAGAGCTTTATTTTGCTGATTTCCCTCTATAGTGGAGGGACAGGTTCTTAACCAAATGAGGGTTTAAACAGAAACACTCCAGCCAATATAAAATAAGAAGGCAAGCCCAGGCATAAACACTGAAACCAGTGAAACTCAGCCCACATGAACCTGAAACAAAGGCTGAGGTACATTTTTATCCATGTTGGATGACATTTCCTTGTCCTCCCATTCCTGCTTCTCATACGTCTGACTGATCAGACAGCCATTACAAGGACTAGGTTTATTAGCGAGACCATATAGTCCCAAAGCTCACAATGGTAGAAGTGTAATTCTCCACTAACAGTGTCACGTTACGTCTGTTGACTGATCTACACAACAGCTGGCTGAGGGGAACTCTCACACCTCGGTGCGGCAGCCCTGTAAAGGAGCAGCAATGTCTAGATCTCTGCAGCGCAACCAGAAAGAAGCTTTGACATGCTTTACACCTGGCTTGTTCATACTGGAGCTGACAGTCACCTATACAAGGTAATTTTCAAGTCCCTAATTGGATGACGCTCCTTGAGTCTTGAGTGTCTCTTCTCCTACTACCTGCAGTATGCGTACCTCTGTATAGGATGTAAAGAATTGCCATACTTGCAGTATCCAAGTTGAACATAATTTATTTTCACATCACTTACGTTTCAGGAGCTACTAATTTATTACTTGTTTAATACATCCTATGTAATAAATCTGAGGTTAAAGGAAACATGACTTACATTGAATTTCGGTGCTAGATAACTGACCCTTTTGTTTCACATTAACATCATCATGCAAAATATATTGGGACCTATTGAGGTCAAAGTTGTATCTTTTTCATCGTTGATCTTTTAAAGATGCTCCTCCGCTCTTCCTCTTTGGAACGCCAAATGATATATGATCACTTCCACACTGCTAGTTAATGTACACTATTAGCTCTGTATTTAAACACGATAATGTAATTGATTCACAAATTGATTTATAGATGTTAATTCAAGTGTTTCATGTATTAATCACAGTAAAGAAATTAATTTAGTATACTTTATGAGCTGTTGTGTGATCAACTAATGATATGAATTAATCAACTTTAATAAGAATTCAAACACTATTGTTCGGATAATTTATCACTTTGTTAGAGGGAGAATGAATACATGCTGCTTGATTTACAACCCTAAACTCTACTGTACTATTTAAAAAAATTGCGCTGCTTATTTCAGGAGTCGACACTGAGTTACCAGTTTATTAGGGACACCTGTATCAATCGGATTTAGTCCGCTTGAGCAGCCCTGCAGAACGTCTTTACCATTTTCTGCATCAGGATTAGGATTAGGATCATTCTCAGGTCTTTTAATCACGATATAGCTCACAATTAGCCTGTAAACCAGACCCATCTGTAAACTCATGTTCATTAGCTATTGTGTTAGGGCCTGGCCCCCTCACATCCAGACAGATCCATCATAAAAGGGCTAATCACAGCTCTTAGGGCAGATAGACAGGCAGAAGGCTTTTCTCAACATGTGTTCTGGTCTGAATTTGTGTCCTAGTACTGTTCCTACAAACAAGTCTGTTCTTTGTTTTATCTGTATACTCACAAAGACTCAGAGAGGAAGCTTTCCATCGCAGACAACCAAAGATGTCTTCCACTGATCCGGACGTGACGTGTTGAATCTGCAGCATGGACAGTATTAAACAAACTCAATAGTATATTCTCTCTAACAAAAGAACATAAACAAACTTTGCCTTCATTGAAGTGCTTTCGCAAATTTCACTGAATGTCACCAACGACCATAAAATCAGACAGTAACCACAGAAACATACAGGAGCTACCAGCTAGGCGTTAGCTAGCTAGCTAATGCTATCAGGCTAGCTAGCTAACGCCTGCAATGTCTTCCCTTTCCCTCCTAACCTTTGGTGAAAATATATTTCCGAAACCTCATTCTGGACTTTTCTCTCTCTCTCTCTCTCCTTTTTTTACTTTTACTTTAACTAAGTTTTACGAGTTCTCTGACACCGTCACCGACCCTCCAAAACAACCATCACCACCACAGCTGCTCCGGAGCCCTTTGAGAAAACCCCTGTGTATTTTTTGTAGAACATTTTTGACAAGTAGACAATGAAATGTCTGTTGTGTTTATTTTGTTTGTCCTTTGAATTAAAGTTTCAACTTACACTGTTGAATTCCCAGGGAACTGATATCACCTCTGGGCAGCAGCTTTTGTACATGACTTTTTGTTGACAGTTTGTCCGGTAGAGTATAACTTTACAAAGCAGTGCAATACAACTGTTTTCACTCTTTGCTTTGAGTAAACACAATTGCTTTGCACTCCAGAGAGCCATTTAAGTAGTTCATTAGTGGCTATGTCATGTCCTTAAAGTATTGATCTCTCCAGTCAATGGAAAAATAACAACCCGGTTATAAGCTCCTTGTCCATAGCGATGGGCAACATAAATTATTTAAAAAGGGCAGATTCACTGTGGCCGCGGAGCCATCAATCATAAGATACGGCGATGACAAAAAGCTGTGCTTCACAGGTCCCTTCTATCTCCCCCCAGAACAATTCTATCAGCCAGGTGACTGTGAGGAGGCAGGATGACCCGGTGTCACTCACATTGCTGCCGCTGCCTTTGAAGGACTCCGCTCGGCTCTCAGCCCTGGAATGGGATGGCTAAATAGATTCTCTGTGTTTGCCGCTGGCCTCCCTCCCAGTGCACACTTCAATTTGTCTTCCAATAAAAGGTGGACAGAAAAGTTGGAGTTTCCCAAACAGTGGATGATTCTTTTATTGAACGGAGGAATTGAGTTGCAAGTGCATCAATAGTTATTCATAGCCTTCTGCTTAGAAATATTCCATTGAAAAGTGAACGATACAAGTGTGGAGGTTTTATGGGAGCTACACTGAAAAAAGAATCCATTCGATCCGATAAAATATTTGACGTTGACAAATTATACCAACAACAGTTTTTTAAAACTTTTTTAAGTGTAGATTTTTCTTATCCTGTAATAAGAATGAAATATGATGAATAAATTAGGATTTATATGTCTAATTTCCTGTTCTTATATCATATGTTTGGGTAAAATGATTTGTATGGAGCACAATACTTTAAAATAATATTATATATATTTAAATTGTTTAATTAAAATACTGTATGCACTTCTCATGCATTCGTATATATCCAAACATGATATAAAATATTGCATCTCATTTATAAAGTGGAGTGAAATTATTCTAAAGAAATGCTGAAAAGCAATAACACATTAATGGTACATCAAGCAGAGGGTGTCAAACTTATATACTGCTGTCCAAATAGCCACCTGAAATATACCATGAAGTCTGTTTAATTTTGCTTTATTAATCAAAACAACCACCTTCCCAGAAGCTGATTGGACGAGCTACAGTGATCCATCTAAGTTGTAGTGACTCGTGGTCATAACGTGTGTCTTTGTCTAGTATAAATCACCCCCAGTGCATCACCATCACCACCGCATGAAGATAGCAACTCATCAGAATCACATAAGAGCATCATAAATGAAACCATGAATAGGCGGCCAAGCAAATAAAAAACACAGGGAGATACTTAAGTGTGGCGGACGTGTCTTTGAGTTTCAGTTTCAAAACGGGACTTTGATTAATAATTGATTATATAAACCCAGGCTACATGAAAGGCAGGAAGAGGTGCCATTCTTGTGCACGGCCAGGCAGTCAAACTGCACTTTGTTGTTTCAAATGCTCCCCTGCACACCGGTGCCCTGGACAGTCCTCTCGCCAACCCAGAGCTGCGCTACAAAGACAGCCTGACAAAGTGCCGGAGCTGCCCTGATGAAACAAGACAAGCAGGGATATGAATGACTACATCCAAGGGGTAATTGCTGCAGAGCAGGAGCCTCCTACCTCGTTTCATTTAGTCTATTAGCAATTTATGGCTGGTCTCACTCAGCTCTTCACAGGAGGGGTTTGATCTAAATTTTCATGAGCTTTTAGGTGAGGCTGGAGCCCAGTGGAGAGGCTTGAGGGGAAGAAAAGGGTTTCACTTACCACTGTTTTAATTCTATTTGGCTTATCATTAATTTGTTGTCACAGAGGAAAGGTGAGCATCCCATTTAGTTTAATTTAATTAAAAGTCAATGACATTATGATAGATGTAAAGCCAGAGCAGTCAGTTTGATTTACGAAAAAATATAGAAACACAACCATGGAGATTTAGTGAACCGAAACTTTCAGCTTACCACTCGAAATATCCGGTCACCCCGTCCCACTGCTACGCTGCCTGTTTGTGAAGGCTCTTCCTAGGGGTTGAAGCAAAATGTGGAGGTGTTGGTGCTATCAAAGGCCCCGCTGGCTAATGCCTGATGTCAGCCCCCCACTGGCAAGGATGCAGATCTGGATGTATTGGGGAGGGGGTTCTGTCCAGTCCGCCAACAACAACAGGGAGGGAAGGTAGGCAGGCTAACACTCTGTGATGGCTCCATGCAGTTTTGGCCCGGTGGCCAGCACACCGAGACACTGTGCTCATGTTAGCTGAGACTCTGATATGTTGTTGAGTCAGTTATGTTTAAAATTAGCAATTGTTTGGGTTTAACAGCAGTTAAGAATAAAGTATCACTGCAGTTGTGCAGGCTGACAATTAAGCAGACATGCTGAGATATGTTTAAAGACAAACTTTTCATGCACTTAACTAAACAATCAGCACGAAAAACAGCACATCTCTCAATTTAACCTATCAACCATACAATGCATGAACACATGAAGTGAATATTTTGGAAATGGGATGAGAACAAACTGTATTTTGTAAACATGTATTGGGCCTGAATTGAAATCAATAGGTGACTGAAGAAGGGAAATAATATTGCATGACAACATCATTACAGGTTACAAGGACAATTTGAAAACAGAGCTGAAAAATACTAGAGACCAACCTCGCCAGTCCCCTCCTACTGTGCTGGACCATGTGGCTTCACTGAATGACAGATCTGCTGTTTGCTCTGAAACTCTCTGTGGCACCTCCCTCCACAGGGGACTCTCAACCACCAGCCCACAGGAGCAACTCACACTGGGAGGGCCGAGGCCTCGCGCTTCCTCCCCGGGATGACCTCTGACACACCCAGTTTGTGCTTGGTGGCCTTGAAGAGACAGTGGTGCGGATTTCTCCCCACCCAAGCTGCAGGTTGTAATTTATGTGGCAGAGACGTCAGCACTAATCTTTTGCTCTCTGATGGCCTCTCTGTAAGCCCCTCATCCACTCGACTCTGAGACCAGCCGCAGCAGCCCCGGCAAACTGCTACCTAGTCAATTAGATCTATCCTGTCTGCTACCTGTTTTGTGTAAATAAATCTCCTGTAGACACACAACATGTTCAGTTATCTACCCCCGCACATTCAGGGTGATTTCTTAATGCCGCCGCATGCCGCTATCAGCAAATGGAAAGCTAGGCGGATATCTCTTCCTGCAGTTGGCTGACTGATTATATATGGAATAAGGGGACACTGTTGATTTTCATATTTGTATGGAGGATCCCTATCTCCCTCCTGGGCAGATGAGTCCCACAGTGCATATGGATATTATAATCATACTTGTATATTGTGCACTACAGCCGGGGATACCGTTACTAATTTGTTTAAAGTGGTGTGAATAGAGTCCAGTGTGAAAGCGTGTCACTAGTACAGCTCTGCTGTGTCATCTCACATCCCTCAACAATGTCAGCAACTTTGCTTTAGAGGACAAAGCATGCCATAGAAAGAGGAACTACTTGTTAGAACATCTTGGCTCGTTTTAAATGGAGGGAGGAGAAGAAGGGTCAGATCATGAATCAAAGTATTCAAAGTCACAGAGAACTAGTCACTGTAAGACCGTGTCTGCTCTTTGTGGAGCTGATTAAGCAAAGGAGGAGGAAAAAAGAAGCTTGAAATGGCTTAGAAACAATTTGTCAAAACATTGACGCCCATTCCTTTTTTTATTTTATCATTTGGGCTTATAAAATGCAATAAACTTGATTCGTGACAGTGCAATACATGTTATAGTATAAATAATCTACATAAAATGTGTCAGTCATTTTCAGAATAGAATTGCAATAACACAATGTGTCCACCTTAAGAAACAAATAAAAGCTTAGAATCAGTGTTGCTGTCTGAACATTGTATATATAAATATATAAATCAATACTCATTTCAGAAGTAACATTATAACTTTCCTTATTGCTCCCCAAAAAATTGGTGATTGCTTCTGTTCCCCTCAAAATTTGACTGATACATTTGTTTCTGGAGTGCACGAATGCATAAAAGTTACAGGCTATAGATAAAAAGCACAGCTGGCTCATCAGATCATCAGTTCTTGATATTGATTAATGGCCTGAGTTTGGGTATAAGAACTTATATTTGGAGGATGAAAAGTTTTGAACTGTAGCATCAGTATCTACTGTACGGTCAGCTGTCTCCTTCACTAAACAACACTTGATTTAATGATGCGCAACATCTGGAATTTATATGACTTTCAATTCAACATATGCTTAAGTTGAAAATAAGGTGTACAAATTGTCATCCCACAGTAAATATCTGCTCCATCTCCTATCTCCTAGCTGTCCAAATGAATCCATCTGATGATTCCTATGAAAGTTTAAATGAGCTATAAAAGCAGTATTCTAATTATAGATAATGACATCCTGTTTCCATGCACGACAGAAAAAAAAAAAGGGGCTCTGACAAATTGTCCTCTTAATCGCAGGCAAGCGTTAGAAGAATATTTATTGCTGCGATTTCTCTGAATCAACAGCTTTTTTTCTGGATCCACTTCTCGGCTGGGGCTCCGTTACCTGCTGTGATTTACAGTCCTCTGGAACACATTCTGCAACAGATGCCATTTGAAGGGCCAAACTCTTGTTTGTTTGTCATATCAATTAAAGCTGCATCATTAAGCATTATTAAAGAGTTTGTCTGAATTGTTGAAACTCTTCAATTCGTGTTTGTCAGCTACAAATGCCTTAAGTTTGAACACTTCATAGGACCCGCACGCATGTCAAACATTTTACCTCAGTGATAAATAACATGTATTATGTTGAACCTATAACAAATGATGTCTATAGCCTAGTCCTGTGTCAAGTGTAAACCGGATCAATATCACCTATAATTCAGACCAACAAGCCACCGCTTCACTGATAGCTGTGAACACTCATTCTCCTGTCGTCCAGCCCCTCAGTGAACTGTTAAAGCTCATCATCTAAAAAATGTGACTCATCAGTTTTCAAGGACCTGTTGTTCTGATCCCCAGTTTCTTCATGCATCCCTGAATCACTGAACTTCCTACCTGACAGATGGCTCAAAGCATTCTTCCAGTTCCGAGCTGATGGCGCCGCAGGTCATTTGTCGATTGTGAACTGATGTCAGCTCGATGTGTCTTTCATTCGCTACATTCGGTCTCTTGGGCGGGCGGCTACATTTCCGCTCCGTTTAATTCACACACCTGGAAACACTTGTCTGCCACCAAAAGGCTGCCTGTGAGACCATTTGCTGACACATGATGACGACCTCGTATCTTGTTGCTATGCTAACTGTTGTAATGGTGTAAGACTTTTAGCAACCTCACCTTTTTAGTTTCACAAACCATGCATTCCTCTTACACAGCTGTTAGTTTTAACCTACGTGCTGTGGTTGGTATCACTGTTTAAAGAATTGTCTATTGCTATATTTCACAATATGGAACATCTGAAATTTTCTCATAGTTGCGTATGCTGTAAATATGCGATAAGGTATATTAAATCTATTTCAAGGTGAGCTTACTCTTTAAATTGTGAGCTTCATTGGACCTGATGTTATGACATTCTCACACCACGCCAGTGAAACAAACATTTCACATTCCATTACATTTGGAGGAAACTTCAGAATGAAACTACCTATTGCTCTTACACAGTGTTACCTTATATGACTGCCCTGTTGTGAGACTTGTGAACACTGTGGTTAGGAAGCCGGCGCAGTACGTCACAAGGAAGGTGCAGACATGCTCGCCGCATGCCGTCGACAGAGAACACTCCAACCTCAAGGGATTCAATATTTATATAATTACTATGACTGAATATTTCAACTAGGAAGGTCAAGCTGGTAAGAAAATGATGGGAATGCATTAATACACCTATATCTCTCCGACAGTTCTCGTTAGGATGCATGGAAATGTATCAAAGGGAGGCAGACTCAAAGTTAATCCGCTATGACTGTTGCAATTCCCATGATATGCCAGTTAAATAACGAATTACGTTGGAATGAACCATGCTGTTTATGCAAACCCTTCTTTTTTTCATAATAACAGCAGGAATTATATACCCTTTGTCAATGTACAAATGCATTAAAAGCTAGCAGGATTTCAAGGACACTTGACATAATACATCACTGAAGGGATTTGTAGAATGCAGGCTTAAGACTGACGTTACAGAATGCATTGTGAAAGCTGAAGCAAGCCAATAAGCGAGCAGAAAGGAGCGCTTCCTCTCTTGCTTTAACTATAGTTACTAAAAATGTAATGCAAATATCGTGTCGTTAAATAAAACATCAAAAATGACATATTACATTTAAAACAAACGTTTGAAAACGGTGACACAAAGTGAGTCAGGAGTTGTTAGAGTTACTGATCAGAGTGCTGCGGCAGGATAGAATAACAATTAATAAGCTGTAATAGAGTTTGGAGGCTTTATCAGAATATCCTGTTTGTGGAATATTCAAGTATAGCACATTTTTATGTGGCAAGTGAATTGCATTCTACAGTGAATCTAAATAAGCCGTGTTGAGGTGAGACGCTCTTCATAGTCTCATCACTGAGCAAACCCACTGGCAAACATTGACAACCTCTCCCCATGGCCTCGCTCATATTAGACAAACTCTGTCGGAAAAAGACGTCGGCTTCACACAAATCCTGTTGATTAAACCGAGTCATATATTGAGCAATGGTATCATGCATAAACAACGATATGAATGATAAACAGAGGATATTAATCTTTTTACCCGTAAAGGTGTACAGCGGTTCGTACCATGTAGGCAGCATCCCTACACAATTTCACATCTTTTGTTTATTCCATTTGCATAATTCAAGGGTTGCAAACCGCTGCTTGCCTGGGCAACTTGCTCATCACTGGTAGCCTTTGCCCCGGGACTACAGATGGAAATGATATTCATATCTGGTACATTACATGTAGTGTGCATCATCCCTGTCAGATAAGCAATACAATTAAAAAGTTCACAAAGTAAAAGCTAATAAACGAACTTCAACAATTTACATGCAAAGATGGCGTTGGTAATATTTCTCCCTGCTTCCATTGAATGAAATTTACTAACCTCACTTTGAATATGTATTTATCTTTCTGGGAAAAAAACTATAGCCTGTAAAAAAGAAGTTCAAAGTCAAGTCACTAACGATGCTTACCCTTCTTTTAAATTCTTTTAACGCAAAGAAGTAATGATTGTAATTATCCTGTGATTGCGCCATGATGTTAGTAACAGACACACTCAAAGCAGCGGCTTATTGTAATCTTCCAACCTGGGGGGGAGGAGGGGGGAATGCAACATAGGCATTTGCACTTGTCTCAGTGTTGCACAGTGTTTAGAAAAACGTAGGAGTCAGGAACACCATCAAATGTTTGAAAATATAATGGGTGCAAAATGTCAGAGGAAATAGCTCGGAGTTACAGGAAGCAATGCCATTTCCATAAATGTTTAATTGATTGTAATCCTTTGTTGTGGAGACATTTGCACAATGCATAGGGTTCACGCAGAGCAGGATATTGAAATATTGAAGTAAAATAATAACTTTGATCCATCTGTAGCCTAATTGCCACAAAACGCCTGATAATGGTCTTTTATCTGGCATGATTATCTATTATACATTTAAAGTGGCGGGGAAAAAATGAAAGTTGTAATTGGAAGTTGTCGGTGACGTGGGGGTTATCAACCACTGTATGTATATGTCATAACAATTTCTCAGATATGATTGAGCAGCAGAGAAAAACACTTGAATTGTTAACAACAGAATACCTGCCACGGCTCGCCTTAATTGTTTTCATATGGTGATTCATTAGAGCACATGTGGTTGATTAAGTCATATGTCAGCAGTGAGCGGTCGGGCGAATTGCTGTCAGGCCAGAAGGAGGCTGCAAGAGGAACACAGTGACGGTGTCGTAGTCATTCTCTTCCCTAGACATCCAGCCGGCCGCTTCCACACAGAGCCACAAACCAGCTCCAAGTCAGGTTTGCGGGCAACCATCTTTGCTTGAGCTGCTCTGATTGCCCCGGCCATGACAAGATTCACAAATCTCTCCCTTTATTTACACACCATCGCCCCGGCTCCACGTCACGTCAGAGTGGTGTGGTTGCACGGTCGCGGGCTGACCCCAGGGTAGAGGCTGTCTCCACTGATCCAAGCTTACCCTGCCAGGGGACCGGGCCCTGGTCATGTTATACACAATGAAACAGCAGCAGCATTTCATGCCACCATACAAATATCCACCAAGAAATTAAGACATGGAGCATTTCAGGCTTTGTGATGCAGCTCTACAATGAAAAGGTAAAATGAACATTTAATATATGCTTGTCTTATGCATCTAGGAACATTTGGCCTTTCATGATCATATGTCCTATAATATAATGACATAAGGATCTGCAGTAGACAGGCAGAAATGCACTGCACCTTTTTATAGTCATCATCTGGATGTTGACTACTTTTACCACAGCAGATAGACACATAAGATGCGCTACCCACAAGCAAATGTAATTCCAAACCAAAAAGCTGCTGGAGGTGTCCTGTAAATACCTAACTACCGTTACAGTAATAGGCTATAAAGTGATCTTTAAGTGGAGTTTTAAGCACCCCCATAATGGCTTTGGCTGCCTTTTAGCAGACCATGTGACTCCCCCAGAGTAGTGATTATGAGTCACGGATGAAGAGGTCTTGTGTGTAGGTCAGCCTGTAAGCCTCACTTTCACCTGCCAATCTTTACTTTCCTCAATACTCGGAGAGCCTTGTTCTTTATACAGTTAACTGTCTTACAGCAGGTGGTATCTGGTAAATTATGTCTACAAAACACTTTGACAAAACTTGGGTGTAGCCTTGTGAAATTACCACTGCTGGTAAAAAATCCTCATAAACTTAAATTAAACAGACGTCTTGGCTACGTTTACATTGACTGCAATGTTCTGATATTAACTCAACTAAGACAATGCTCACTGAAACAACATTTTCTGCTTACCTTAAACCAAATAAGGTCATTGTCGTAGTAAGAAATTAAGACGTGCAGCATTCTGATCTTAGTCACAGTTTTTGAAGTGCCTTGCAAACACCTTCATCACAGGTCCTATTGGAGATTTCCAGGCACTCTGCGACACGTATGCTAGTCACACTGCTTGGTGCTGCATGCTTTACCTTCCAGCCTGTTGGGATGAAAGACATCTGGCTGCAAGCAGTGCAGAGGTTTGCAGTAAAATCCTATTGGCGTGTATACATTTAAAAACATTTGTTGGAAGCACAGTATTACATGGTTTCACTTTTGCAGTACATGTAATCATTGTGACACTGATTGAGCTGCAGATAGTCACTGGAACAGTGTTTGGTAGAGAAACGTTCCGGCACCGCTCCGGTTCTTCCTCCTTACATATCACAAGGACACTGATGCATGGTGCATTTTGAATTTCTGTATTATGTTAGAGGTCATGGGTTGAGTTTCCAGGAAGTGTCCTTAATTTCACAGGGTTAAGGCGCAGCAGATTCACAGGGAATACAGATCACTTAGCACAAGCCTGTGACCGCCTTGAAGTTGGCGAGCTCTCTCCCCATTCGTTAACCACATCCTTGGGGCTGCTGAACCGTTGAGACTGCCAAGGTGAACATGCAGTCCCAGAAGGAGGCTTCGCTGTTATAGATCAGTGAAACAATGATTCAGCCTCACCCTGTGTGTTTGAGTTCACTTGTGCATGTTCTATTATTGTATTAACCCTCTGTGTGTGTGAGTGTGTGTGTGTGCGTTTACATGTATGAAACCTCTCTGCTGTTTGAAAAGACTCTTCAGCCCCAAGGTCCTTAATTCTTTGGCCTCATTATGGAGGCAGTGTGATCCAAAGTGGACCATAACCGAAGTCTGCATCCCGTCTCTTTGTTGCAGACAGACATGCAACCAATGGGATTTGTACACTTTTCCAACATCTGTTAACTCCGCCATAAATGCATGTTTTATAGAAGAGAATTGTAGTGTTGTTTCAAGAAAAAAAAATGTAAACTGGGATTAATGTGATATGACACTAGAAAAACATAGACAAGGCAAATTAAACAATAGCAAGTTAAGCCACTGCATAGATCGCACCAGAATCCAGCCATTATTCCCCCAAACTAAAAGGAATTGTACATGTATCAGTGATAATCCGTTAATCATGCTGCTCCTAAGCTTTTAATTTGATTAAGTGTGTGAAAATTGAGGGCAGAGAGTCTCTTGGAGGATAACATCACAGACACCATCTCCTAATTGGTGCTGTAAATTTACATATGGATTGCTGTTTCATGTTTAACCACTTTTTAATCCACGCAGCTCTGTGATGTCTGCGGTCGGGAAATCTCCGCGTCACATGATGTGTGTGATTATTCCGAATGCTCCGAGGCTCCTTTGATGAAATGGTAACAATTACTGGGACAGTTAGATTTGGGAAGCGTTTCGCTCGAACAAAACATTGTCGGTTTCCTTCAGGATTTGAGCGGGACTTTCAGTTGGAATCCAAACCAGCTAGATTAACAGCAGACAATTATTATCACCCTTATTGTCTTTCTGTCTTCCCTATTGACATCGATCAACATCCCTTCTGCTGCGCTCAAACAGATGAAAGTGATCATTTCATTAATTTAAGTTATTTCCGAAGCTGCGCATCCTTTCTGTCCATTTCTGCTTGACGGTCTTTTGACTTCGGCGCTACAGTATTCATTGGAAAACAAGGTAATAATAACGTATTAAATTGAAAGACATTCAGTGTTTTCAGGCCGGTCGATCGATCGTCTTGGATTAAGTGTTGCTGGTGAGTTATATGAGGCAATATAAAGGTGCGAGATGGTTCATTACTGTTCGTAATCTATAAAGTTTCTTTCTCCTATTTCTATCTCTCCTCTAATCCTCAACTCCGTCCTTGTTTGTTTTTCCAAAGCCTTATTTTCTTTGCATTATTAATAGGCTGAACCAAACCATTTTCACTTTTTTTTTCAGGCGGTTTCACCGTTTCGGCTCTGAATAAATGGTGACTTTATTTCCATGAAATTCTCAAATGACATAGATTTTGCTTTTGCATAAAAGCATGAAGAATGTGCCTAATATCGGCTGCATTCATCTGCTAAGTGGACATTTGCATGGGTGCGAGGGGAAGGGGAGAGGGAGAGAAGCACTAACCTCCTGGGGTGACAGCAGTGCAGGGGGATGACATGTGACAGCTGTGACAGAACTGAAGGGGGGTGGGCAGGCGACTTGCTGCGCCCCTGATCCAATTACGCCACACGGCCCCCTGTCAGACCCAGCAGCTTGACTCCAGCCACTCTAAGGACAGTATTGATCGCTTGTCAGGAGGACCAGTTGCCCTCCCTTATAATCCAGCACTGCTGAACTTTCCAACCATCCCGCCATAACACCCCTTCTAACACCCGCCATCCGAGCCGCTCTCTTGCCAACCACCCTCCTAAATGACTGGTAAAATCAGGTTATAGCTTTCAGGTGAGGAGAGAGACAGGGTGGGTCCGTTGGGCTGTTTCTCTAAATAAGTTAGTGAGGGAGAGTGTGTAACATCCTGCTAATACTGGTGAGCTGTTATACAGTACTTCACTAATAGTCTGTGAGGATGCAGCTTCTCCTGGCTCGTATGAGAGCGTTTGATTTGAGATGATGAAAAGGCCATCGCAATTAGCAGGCCCCGGTTCGTTTTGCTGGAGCTAGGAGGGAGTGGTTGAGACCGTGGCAGCTGCCAATAACGTCAGCTTACCAAGAACAGACAATTAGGCCGAGGCCTGTTACCGCTGCGAGTCCCACATCTCCAGACCTTTGCACTGGCCCCTATACCTCTGAGTGCCTGCAGGTCAATAGACAATGATATTGTGAGTAGCAACAGCTTGGAGCAGAGGTTAATCAAACCACAGCCACTCACATCACTTTCATTCAGCTTATTATTCTCACCACAAAGGCCAAGAGCAGGAGAGAGGAGAAACAGGAGTAGCTGCTTCTTCTTCTTCACCACTGGGGCAGATTTTCCTGTCAATAAATGATGCTTTATTTGTCTTGATAACGATGAGAAGATTAGAAAAAGGACCAACTTTTCAACGTAGAATTTTCCAAAAGCTCTCCAAGGTTGTCGGCATTAGCGTCCGTGATAAGGCGCGGCGTGGACGGTACAAAGAACCGCCCGTATACGGCAAATCAGTGTGATCAACGGATGCCTTGTGTGTACAGCACCATGAAATTGGGCACAATCTGGAAAAGAAGCTCAGAGTCACTTTCATGGTACATGCAGTGTGTATCCAAAGCGGAGTGTGAACATTACCTCGGTCACTCATGCGTTCAGTCGTGACACCAAAGATGTTTGGTCAGAGGTTATGTAGAGGTAGAGGATCCATGCCTGAAGAAAACAAACAGGAGGCTTCGCAGTGGTGATATGGATTCCACCTCCACTTTATGTATCTGTTTATCTTCTGCACTCCCAGGGGGAAGACATCACTGCTAAACGCCTAATAGAATGATCACGAAGGTAAATGAAGATACTACTTATCAGCTGAATTAGAGCAGTCAATTACAAGTGTAAACTGATGACCGTCCATTAGCCGGATCCTTTAAAAGGTGCTGACGGGCTGGAGACGACCGCAGCGGACGTGTGACGAGAGGGAGGATCCACGCTGGACATGTTGCTTGATCGCAGACACACGGCGGCCAAATTCAGAGTCGCCAATTAACCTAATTTACATGTTTTTGGTCTATTGGAGGAAAGCAGAAGTCTCCTACACAGCCGGGGCCAAGAAGCAGCAGAAACAGACAAAGAAACCAAAGGTGACTTTAAAAATGAAACGAGGATCTCTCAGCTCAAAGCATGTCGGCGTTCTCTCCAGCACACTGTATTACTTAATTAAAGAAACATTAAGGGTTTTCAACAAGCTTCCTGACAAATGACGAACCAATTGAATAATCAATAAATCAGTTTTGCTTTCTCTTACCAGAGAACCGGCTCACTCTCCTGCAGAGTCCTTTTTTTTTAAAGACTTTTCAATTCCAGCATCTAATTTCCACGTTTCCCTCTGCTTACTGTAGTGAGTTACAATAGGCTTCGTCCGCACCAGTGAGTTGTGATAGGCTGTTGTGTTCCTGCCAGCAGTATAGGCTCAATAAGTGTGTTGCTTTTCTAAGCAAAGTAATCATTCATGTAATTAATCTTGGGGAAAGTTGTGAGCATAAATGACCCAGTTCTATCGCACAAAGCAACGACTTTGCCGCTACGGTATATTTGATTTAAGGCATTCTGGGACACGGGAAGGGATACGGGCGCTCTGCTTCTTTGTACTGTGACATAAATCAAGAGTTGTGTAGACGTAGTCGGTGTTGTCAGGCTATTGTAGGCACTCATATTGTCCCTTAGATTATGTTTATTACAGTTTTGATCCATGCCTTGTTTGCAGGGATCAGTGAATTTAAAAAACAAGTATATTTATATTCCCTGTTGTCCTAGTAAAGAGACAAGGACAATCAAGGAGCTTCTGCAGGCATTAATCTAAGATGAACATTGATTCTTGTAGAAGCAGCTAAACAGCAGCCAAATGTCTCTTATTTATTACAACAGCTTTTTGTGTCCCTGATATTTAAATGAAGCAACATTCTCTTTGAATTTTGTCAATCAAAGTGAGAAACGCTCTTCTGCTATGATGCCTAACATATAACACGTTTAACGACATCAGACACGGAGGAGCTTCCTCTCGGGGACACACATGGATCACATCGGGACGGCTCTTCATTGCAAGACACGAGACATCCCTGTGACATGTCGTCTGTGAACCGACGCACCACTAGCACTTCTAAACCACAGATATTTGTCACACCTACTGTGCACCATCGCGCCGCTGAAGGATTGTGTCCTCCAGAGGGGCCCAGGAGGGGAATCAAAGAATCTGTCGAATTAATACACACAGTGAAGATTCCTCCTGTCAGCTCGGCTTTTAAAAGCCATTTAGAGGCAGCAAAGTGAAGAGGACAGACGAGCTTGACAGCGACTCTTTAAAGAGCATCTGTCTCCTTTAACACTTAAAGAAACTATGATACCGTCTTTTACAGAGGCCTTGATTTTTAATTAATGAATTGATTTACTTTGTCAGTGACAAAGCCAAATTGTATAAAAGATGCCAGATACAATCTGCTGTATGTACGTCTTTCTATAAGAAGTGTGCCGGGCTTTACATCACTCTGCATAATCCTTCCCCCTAATTAGACATGTAGACATGCACTTGAAATGATTATCAGGGTGATTATAGGTGTTGATCTGCAGTAGGATCAGAGATATGAGTCAGGTTGTTAGGACATAAAAGACGTCTTAGAACATCTTTCAAGTTGTACGATTACAAGTTTCAAGTTGATAAGAATCTGTAACGCAGCAGGATTCATCCAGATTATAGGCTGATGACGGCCTCTTGTCTACTGTTAACTTCTTTCCTACCTCCCACCATCCCACTGCAGAAAGGATGCATGCAAAAAGAATAAAATCATTTATCCCAGATAAGGAAAGAGACCTACATTTATTCCGTTTCCTCCACCTGCTGTAAACTTCCTGACAATTGTTCATTAATGATTCCCAGTAAATTCCTTAAAATGGTAATTTGTCATCCTGTCACTTCATTTGTGACCCAAAATTCCTCACTAGAGGCATCATCAAATAAATTAATCACTACCCAGGATCCATTTCTCCCTTGTGTGTGCTATTACGCCCCGACTCTCTTGTGTTTCTCTTCATTTACATATATTTAATGGCCCAGTTGTGGTCGGTTGTGCCATGCGATTTACACAGCTCGTGTCAGGTGAAATATTCCAGCTGCCAGAGTCTTTAACAGCACAAACCGTGTCTTGTTCATTTCCCTTGAATACCTGAAACACCGGAGAGTAAAAAAGAATCACAGCAAGTGTAAAAATCAAAAGTGCACGTCTTGTAAGATGGAGAACTTCATTTAGGAAACAGACTGACATTTTCTTCTAACTCGAACAGTTTGATGTTTTTTTACTCTAATAATCCAACAACACTATGAGATGAGATGCTCTGATTGGTTGACAGATTTAGGTTTGATGTCATGATGGTACATGTGTGCATCACATGACCCACCAGACAGATTATTTACATCCTTTTGGGAATCTTGGTACTGAACTCAGATATGACTCATGTTTGGATTTCCAATGTTTTAAACTCACATTGCACATTAAAGCATTACATGGACGTTTAATCCTCATGTTGAATACAGAGACTTTACTACATCAGATGATATCGATTATTGAATAGATGATGAAGTTCTTCGTCCACACCTACAAGTACACAGAGAAATGTTTTGTTTCTTTGCAACATAAGGGGTTGAACCTTCAGACTGTCCTGGATGCACAACTGTTTTGGGATTTTGTACATTAAGGTAAAGATGCATGGAAATTAATTACATTATTTTCCAGATTTTTTTTTTTTTTTGACAGATAAAAAAAAAAAAAAAAAAAAAACAACCCAC